>JAPKLX010003474.1:254-11068 GCA_026898415.1 Leonotis leonurus | reverse complement strand
GACTGGTTCTTGGACCCAGCGGGGCGGCCCCGTGGTCGCCGGCCGCTGCTGCCGCCATCGCCTGCGGAGAAGTCGCCTCCTCGATGAACTCAAGCTTCTTCTTGTTGTTCTTGATGATTGGGTTCTCCTCATGACTTGCTCCTCTTGGTGCCTCTGGCATGATGATCTTAATTACAGAGAGAGAGAGAGAAGTGGAAATAGAAGATGAATTGTGTTGTTGCTATGTTTCTCCTCTCACTCAGCTCCTCATTTTTCTTGTTCTTCCTTGTCTCTCCCTCTATTCCTTTGCAAGTATACAGAATGGGAGTGGAGATATGTATTGTTAGGAAAAAAATAAAGTGATTTCAAAGAAGATATTGGTGTGGTGAAAAGGTGTGAAGTCGGTAAATTTTGGATAAGGAGACTACACAATGGAAGGAGAATGACATATCTGGTGATATGGAAGAAATTTGTTGAAGAAAATAGTTATAAAATAGCTATGGATGTGGTTAAACTAAAGCCACATAGAGACGATATATATGGATGAGGAAAGGCCATGTAACTAGGCTTATATATTTTGTTTTGTACATTCTTATTGCATTTGATATGTTGTATATGTAGTAATATTTCTTTTAGAAGAAAAATATGTTGTCGATTGTATACACTTGAATCTAGTGTATTAAGTTTAAATTGAACTCAACAATGTATTCTTGGAATTACACAGGTAATTGGCTTTGTATTTTATAATCGGGCTTTCATTTAATAATCGGAGATTATCCTATACATTAAGCATCGTAATGTTTGATTATATAAGGTATTGTAATTAAATAAATAATTCAATAATAATAATAATAATTTAAATTTCGACTGAACACAATTATTGAACTTAAATTCGAGCATGCCAAAATTACGTACGTCAAGCTTCAGCAACCATTAAAAAAAATTAAAACTCTACAATGGAGTTTTAAATTTTTCTACCGATATGATATCCTATTTAATAATAGATTCGTTAATTATTTTGAGTTAAGGTACGGGGTATTATAGTAGCGTTCACTAGACTTTTATTTCCTATATTCATTTTTTTATAGACCAAATAGAACAATGGTCACTAGGTGTGATCCTCGGCATAAACCGATTATCCTAGTGTGGGTTCCCATACCCATTCCTATAATATAATATCTTTTGATTTTTGAGAGGAAGAGGGGTAGAATTCTTATTACCTTCAAACCAATACTCAAAGCGATTCAAATAAGGGTAATTCGAGCCAAATTGAGAAAGAGTGAGTTATATGGCCAATATTTACGACATGAAAACATTTAGAGGTTATCTAAAGTGTTCTCGTGTGGTTTCCCATGCTCATGGTATCCAGAGGAGCAGAGGCCTCCCAACTCAATCTTCACAATTACGCACAATTTAAAAACAAGTCTAGCAATTCAAACAATTTATACCATATCAACTATGCTCAAGGTAATCATATCAATCAATCACACAGAGTGCCCCACAGATATCAATGATAAAATGTACTAGCTAATCACCCAATCAAGGAACACGCAACTGCAAGTCATATCGGTGCATAATAGAAATAATTTCTGTCAATATCAATTACTAATCATATCAGAGCTAGAATTCGCAAACAGAGCAAACACGCATACAAGCTTAAGCACAACAATTAAAAACATGCCGCATAACTAAATTTCATGCAAATCCCCTCCAACAAAAAGATAAGCAATGTCCTCATTGTAAAATAATAACACGAGAGGGAAAGAAACTACCCAAGAAATGGAAATATGCGGTGGAGACAGTGCTGATCAGAAATAATTTCAAAACCTGCAAAAGAAACATAGGAAACACACAAAGCAACAAAAATAGAAAAGAACAAACTAAACTCAACCCGGACACACACGAAAGAAATGAAAGAAAGGAAATATGTACGTCATTGCTGATCTGGTGGTGGAGGAGGGTCGTAGAGGGCCAAGCTGGACCACTGCGCGTTCAGCTCGGCAACCCAATGGTTGTTCTCAACAACCTATTAGTACTTCTGAGCCGACTTCTCTTGTGCCAATTGCCATAGGTGGGCCTGCTCGGTGAGGAGGTCGTGGGTATCATTCACCCACTGCTCGATCCTCTGCTGGCTCTGAGTCATTGTGTTGCTGTACTCTCCAAAGTCGTGGTAGAAAGTACGAGCCTCATCAGCTTAGGTCCCAAAATCTTGCTGAAATGTGCCAAAGTCCTGGCGAAAAGCGCTGAAGTCTGTGCGAAATGCTCCGAAGTCAATGCTCAAGGCATGGAACTGGGCACTCAGTTGATCAAGGTTCCCTGTGGAGGAGGAACCGGGGCCATAGTGATGCTGGCCGGATGATGTGTCAGCATAGCCGGAAGATGTGCCGGTAGGGAAGGCATCGGGCATATGAGCATCCTCATATTCATCGTCCTCATACACCTCCAGGTCGCCGGAGGGAGGCGGAGGGTTAGCTGCAGCAGCGGCCAGCTCGTTCGTGTGATTCACCACACATTTACGGACTGTGGATGGCTGCCAACGAAAGTCCACCTTGCAAATCTATGCCTGCTTGAGCTCGGAGATGTCGATCCGGGTGCAGTAGATGGTGTCAGAGGGATCGAGGTGCTCCGGATCAAACACCTCGAAATGACGAGCAATGGCTGAAATAACCAGTGGAAGAGTGGCGTGATATCGGGGATGTGGCTAGCATATTCTTAAAAGTGTTGAGAATATAGTAGCCGGCACACACCCGGGTGCCCTTAGTCGCACAGTGGAGGAGATAGAGCTCCGCGTGGTTGAGTTTGTTCCTTTGCTCCTTGCCGGTGATGGCATACGAGAGAAACTTGTGCAGAATACTTAGCACGTTGTCTCTAATAAAATCCTCCGGCATCCTGCCAGATTTCCAATTGCCGAATCCCGTGAGGGCAATCCAAGCGGCATTCGGGTTGAACTGAGACGGTGGGGTTTGATCCCCGACTTTTTTGCCTTGGAAACCCATAATCCTGCAAAGTTGAGAAACAGACGAACGATGGGGCACTTCCCGTAATCTAAACTGACCACAGGTAATGTTCGTAGACACATTAATGTAGATAAGAATTCATGAGTAAGCACAATAGAACATTTGTTTGACATTCTAGCATACTTTTTCAAACCTAAAACATCGAGATAACGTTCTAATTCTACAGTGCAACGCAAATTGTTTAATAAATTCCAATCCAAAGTGTGCGGCGGGGTTACCTCATGCCTAGTCCACAGTTCGTAGAACCGGCCCTCCAAGTCGGTTTGGATGAGAAACTTGCAGTTGAACTCTTCCCGGAGATCCTCGGGTCCCTTCGGTGGTGGTTGCGAGCTACTCGCAGCTTGTTCTCCAGTATGATGCTTTGTTCTTGCCATAGCGACGATGAAGGGTGAAAATTGAGGTCGCTGAAAAAAATGGTTGCCGGAGCAGGCGGCAATGGGCGGCGGCGGCGGCTGGCGAGGGAAGGTAAGGGGGAGTGTTGTTTGTGGGTGAAAGAAATGGAAAAGAAGAAGAAGAAGAAGAATAAAAAGAAAAAGGAAAGGGGTGTTGGAGATGATGATGCGAGAGAATGATGATGATGATGGTGGGAGAAGATGGGGATGGGTGAAGATGGTGATGGTTGGAGATGATGATGTGAAGAATTTTTAAGGAAAAGGAGGAGGATGCGTTGGTTGAAGGAGGAATGAAGGAAAAGAATGAGAGTTGAATTGGGGATTTATGTTGTAGAAGAAGAAAAGAGGCGAGAAGGGAACTAGATCTAGGGTTTTCTAGGTAGCGATCGCTAGCCCTCCCTTCGGTGAGACACACAGAACGCAAGGCCAGCGCTCGTTGGGGGGGGGGAGGGGGGGGGGTAGCGCGCCCCCCCCCCCCCCCCCCCAAACCTTCCCCCCCCCCCCCCCCCCCCCGCGGGGGGGGGGGGGTAGCGCTCGCTACCCCTGCTCACGGTGGGGGATAGCGGTCGCTAACCTTACGTAAAAATCTTTCAACATGGGGGTAGCGCGCGCTGGGTACCTAGTGCCGGCTACCCCCTCCCCTCGGCCAAAGTTTCACATTTTTGTAGTTTTGTCCAAATTCACCTAAACCACACGAGCAAACACGAATTAATTACCCTCTAAACGGTATACAAAATAAGGAAAAAATACACAAAATATAAAACTAAATAAAATAACAAAAGGAAATAACACGGAATGCTTGTTTAGCGTCATTAGCTCGACGAAAAATACTCAATTAAGTGGCGAATCTTCAACTGGTGTCGACACCAATGTGAAGTTGGTCGGCCATCCTTCAATATAAGTCTTCACTCGATGACTATGAAAGAGTCATCAGAACCTTCTTTAGTAAGCTCCACCAACCCGTACGACTTCACATCCTTCACAACGAATGGACCACTGCATCGCGACTTCAACTTCCCAGGAAATAATTTCAACGGGGAATTGAATAGAAGAACCTTCATTCCGGGTTTGAGATCCTTATGCAATATCCCCTTATCGTGAAAAGCCTTTACCTTATCCTTATAGATCCTAGCATTGTCGTACGCCTCATTACACAACTCATCAAGCTCCGACATCTGAAGTGAACATTGCTCCGCAGCTTTGTGCAAGTCGAAATTGGAGGCTTTGATCGCCCAATAAGCCTTGTGCTCCACCTCTACCAGAAAATGACACATCTTTCCATACATGAGGCGATATGGGTTCATCCCTAAAATTCTCTTGTAGGCCATTCGATATGCCCAAAGAGCATCATTCAACTTGATCGACCAATCATTCCTAGATGGTTGGACAATCTTCTCCAATATATTCTAGATTTACCTGTTGCTCGTCTTAGCTTCGCCCGACGTCTGGGGGTGATATGGATTAGCAATCTTATGGGTGATCTCATTCTTCTTCATAAGCCCCTCGAACAGCCGCAGGAAGTGCTTTCCACCATCACTAATGATTGCACGTGAAAATTCAAACCTGCAAAGAATATTTTTCTGCACAAACTTAAGCACAACGTGAGAATCACACGTCCGAGTGGGGATAGCCTCAACCCACTTGGACACGTAATCGACGACAAGTAAAATATATTCATATCCATAAACTTCAAAAATGGGAGCCATAAAATCAATACCCCACATATCAAAAATCTCAACTACAAGCACATTATTAAGGGGCATCTCATTCCTACGACCGATCGAGCCAACTCTTTGGCATCTATCACACGAGAGATAGAAAACATGCGCATCCTTAAATAATGAGGGCCAAAATAAACCTGACTGGAGGACTTTATGAGCTGTCTTTTGTCCTCCAAAATGACCACCACAATGTGTGCTTGGTGGCACATCTCCAATACCTTAGACTGCTCTTCCTCTGCAACACATCTCCGAATCACCCATCTTTCCCGAGTTTGAATAGGAAGGGGTCTTCCCAAAAGTACTGCATGCACACATGTAGACACTACAAGAAATTTAGTAATAGATATCACCACATAGATAACGGTATTTTTAATATACCGTTATCTATGAGTGTGTTTTTCAAATAGATAACAGTTAGTGTTATCTATATTAGTGTAACTTATGTTAATGATAACGGATTTTAATAAATCGTAATCTATATATATAGTTATAGTTAACAGTTTTACAACAACTGTTATCTTTATTAAGTGTTATATAGACATTTTATAACGGTTAATATATACTGTTAACAAATAATCGTTATCTATATTACCACTCTAACACTTAAGGTTATAGAACCCTATTCTCTATCATTCTCTTCCACAAATTTCGCCCCTCTCCTTCAATTTCTCCTCCTTTCTGCCCCTCGTCTTTCTCTCTCGTGCTAAACCTTCGACCTCATTATTCCCCTCGCCGGCCGTTCCTGTCCAGTCAGAGCCCTGCCAAAGGCAGAGCCTTCTCCTCTTCCACCGAATGCGGCAGTCGCCGCCTGCCTTCGCCACTCGCCCGCGGCTCCCCTCGGTGCTCTGCTCCGCCTCAGGTAACTCCCTCTGCTCCCTTCGCTCTCTCATCCCTCTAGCTAACTATTCCTTCTCTTTGCATTCTCCATTCGATGTCTTAGCACAAGCCATCACTGGCGCCCGACTGTTTCTGCCAACGGGCTGGTTGCTCCGCCTCCTCTCTCCTTCGTTCATTCACGGCGGAGGCTTCACTTAGGTGAGTTTTGGCCCCTCGAATTTTTGTTCTTCACACTACCTTTCCTAAATGTGCGTATTGAGTCTTGATGAATGTTGATTGATGAGTTGGTATTAATTTTCTTTGGAAATTGTCAGAAGATGTGAGAGTGTTGGTCCTTGGGAAAATATATGTGTTTATGCTATTATTTCAGTTAGATGATGTTGTTATTTTTTCTTATTGGCAGAAATTTGAAGTTTTCCGAGTATTTTGATGTTTATATATTTGAGAATTTTGTTCTGGCTTGCTTATTAGAAAGTCTTATCTCATGTTGAACACTCATTTATCGAAGCAGCAGCAACAAATATCTCAGATTCTGCAAGTTCATATTTGCTTTCACATGGCTCGATTTCGCTGATTTGTTGCCAGGAAGCGAGTTTTCCCGGCCTGTGATGCATTCTGTGCCGGATAATCTGATGTTGCTTCGGCGAAATCATCAGGTTCCGTTTCATGATCAGATTTTACAATTGGAATTAGCCGAATCCAATGATCGGTCGCAGAGTCTGGATTTTCTTAATTCTAATCAAAATTTTCTCCCTTTTCATCAATTATTCCCTGGGCCTTGATTAATTCTCTTAATTGGGTTACTGATCTTCTTAATCTACAGATTTTGCAGACTTTGAAGGACTGCAAATTGAACTTGCAGAATCTGTTCCTTGTGCCTATGATAAATTCGAATTGCTCTGCGTTGATTTGCTGATTGATTTATTACCTTTCGAATTTGCACTCGCTGAACTAGATTGATTAACACTTGATATGCGTTCTTGATATCTCTATATTGCAGTCGAACCTATTGTTCTTCCTGCAACCTATCTATTGCTGTATTGATTCTGAAATTTATGCATTGTTGTTCTTGACTTATCTGCGAAATCAATTGCTAATCTACTTATCTGCTAGGATCTCGATTGAATATTGAATTTTGCTTGCAAAATCTAGACCTATGCTCTGACTTTCCTCTCCTGATTTTGATTTATTGTCAACTGATTTTGCATGAGAATCCCATAAAAAAAAAGTGGTTGATACAGCGCATGAGACTAAGGTTGTGGCTGGGAAAGAAACATTGGATAAAGTTATGTCGAGGGAGAGCACGGGAATTGAGGGTGGACGAAGTGTTCAGAATGAAGAGATTAAACCCCACCATTCTGATGGCACATCAGAAAATGCTTCAGAGAGAAAGATTTAGAGCTTTTGTTTCTGAAAAAATTGCTGGCCTTCACGTCGTACACGAGCCCCTCTTTAGCACCGCCGCCATTGAGCATGTCGATGAGGCCAAATGGGGCGAAACTGATTCCAGGGGATAGTGTTATTTTGATTGGTGTAATGGTGAAGACCTCATGCTCAAAGACCTTGAGGGAGGCCGACATGGCTACGTTGTGTGGAAAAATCAATCTCATTCAGATCTCGGCGACTATGGGAGTTTTCCTTTACTCTGTTTCATTAGCTCTCTATTTATTGTGAATATTATTGCATGCCTCACCTGTGACAGGACATCTTAAGAGATTGAAGAGGTGATTCTTGAAACTGTTTGCTCTTTATATCATGAGGATGGAAAGGCTCTGATCACTCAAAGGGAAGATAAGTTTTTCTTAACTTATCTCTATGAATATGTGTTATTTGGGTGTTGTAATTCCGTAATCAGCACATAGAGAGATCGCAAGCTTGTGGTCATTTGTTCCATTTAGAAATTGGAATGTGCATTTATAGAGAAGAACATGTTGCAATAACTTGTGATGAAATGCTAAATGAGGCTGTTTATTTTCTAGAGATGTAGCATGATGTACAGATATTTTAACTATGAAGAAAAAGAGTACAATCTTATATGTGAATTGAAACTGTTCCATTGTTGGATTTAATCCTACAGCCTGCTCTTCGAGTATTTGGCATTTACTGTCAAATTACCTGCTGTGTTGTGGTCTGAACATTGATTTTACTTACAAATCTTTACTTTATTCTATTTGATTTTGCTTTGCAACCTGGAATTATTCTTAATTCCAAATATGAGATACTGCATCGATTTGAGATTTTAACCTGAGAACTTAGCATATATTGATTCATATATGCTATTTTGCAGCTGCACTCATTTGAGCATATTACTATTAACATTTTGCTAAGTTTTGCGGATCACATTACAGCTAGCTCTAAGCTAAATTTGTGTTTGAGCCTACAAAATGAATATATTCTTATTTGATTGATCAATGTGGGTGATTCTGATGTCGCTGTTGGTGCAATGGCTACAACCCAAAAAAGATGAGCTCCTTCTCGTCATGGAGAAATCCGATTACGAAGTAAAGGTCACTCTCTAATTCAATTACTTTTATGAGTTATAATCACATGAAAGAGAGCATTTTACCGCTTTTGTTAAATTTGGAATTGCTCATAGTGTAGTAGCCGTAAGAATTGCTAAATATGCTTTTGCTGATGCATATCATGTTATTTTTGATGTCGGTGATGTCATGATAAATTTGTATGGTTGATTGCTGACTCTTCTTATAATTCTTGAATATTATTAAATAAGTGAATGTGAGTTCCTGAAGAACACATTGAATGAAATTACTTAATTTCTTCAATACCTATTATTATACATTGAATCTTTCTATAATGACAATACGGCTCCTGAAGAGCTCATGTAATCCATTAAAAATTATCTTTATTCACATATTTGCATATCGCAATCAACGTGAGATTATAGTCGTGGACCGACAAATCAAAAGCAATTGAACTCAAATGCCACATTTGAGAGTGATACGCTATATTGTGTTTATGTAGTGGTTGAACAAAAACGTTCAACTATGACACATGATTTTGCTAGTCTTTGGGGGCTGTATTAGTTTGGTAGTTAGTATATGTTTAAATTATGATATGATGATGTCAATCTCTCTATTGTTCAAATGTGCAGCTCGATTTCAGTTCTTACATTTGCTATGATAATGGTTATGCATTTGAGTACTTACATTTCTGTTACTTTTGATTCGTCTTTGGTTGAATTTATGCATTCCATGTTCGTTGTGTTCAATGATCAGGGCTTGTTAAGCATGGAGTTGTTTCTAAATTTTTAATCTTTGTGTTGTTTATTGATTATTATTTAATTTCATTCATATTACTTTTCAGGTGCAATGTGAAGAACTTTTTTTGTGAGCTTCATGGATCATAGTAGCTAGTGTTGGAATATATTTTGGCATATGTTTAGGTGCTTGTAAAGACGAACTAAACGAGTATACTTTTGTTTGAAGCGCATTTAATTTGCTATATTTGGCTTGTAGTTGAATGTTTGGATGGTAGAAAATATTTTAAACAGGTTTAATATGATATTATTTTGTGTCTTTCGTTATATTATTAATTGTTATTTTTTAAATATAAATTGAATGATAAGAAATTTGAATATTTAAGATAACGATACAAAATCGTTATCTAAGTGACCAAAAGTGTAATCTAAAGATATAATACGTAGTATATATAACAAGCATTTTATAACGCCAAACAACTGTTAACTATATGACTAATAAGCGTTTTCTAAACTAACAATACAAAGCGTACAAAATACATTACATAACGCTAACAACCGTTATCTATATCTTTAAATAGATAACGTTATTTAATCGATATGTACCTGAAAAAAACGTAATCTAAGTGTAAAATAGATTACATAAAAAATATCAATGGATAACGATTTGGACTGTAATGTAAAGTACATATAGATAACGATATATTGCGTTATGTTTACATTCTAAACCGTTATCTATGTACAGAATAGATAACGGTGCCTAGCGTTATCTATGAGCGTGTGCACATAGATTACAGCAGTATATTTAACACATTTTTGCACGTATAGATAACGGCATTTCGCTGTTATCTATGAGCGAATTTCTTGTAGTGAGAAAACGTTTTCTTTCTTGGGAGGTGAGGTCAGGCCTTAATTCACCACAAGCTAAATAATTAACAATATCAGCAAATCAAGGCACATGAAAAACACTATAAGTATGCTCGTAAGGAAAAGACTCGGTTATGATTACTTGAGGAGAGTGAGAAGGAAGGTTCTCTAAACTAGAGAGATGATCGGCAACGGCGATCTCACTACCTTTCCTATCACGGATCTCTATATCAAACTCTTGCAAAAGCAAAACCGAACGAATCAACATAGGCTTTTCTTGGGGCTTAGTCAATAGATAACGTAATGTAACATGATCACTATGAATAATTACTCTAGAACCAATGATATTAGCATGAAATTTATCGAGAGCAAAAACTACAGCTAACATTTATTTTTCGGTAGTAGTGTAGGTAACCTGAGCAAGATTCAAGTAGAAATAGCATAGTAAATAACGCGCAACATATTATCAACAGGTTGACCCAAAACCGCTCCAACAGCAGAGTTCGATGCATCACACATGATTTAAAAAGGGAAAGACCAATTAGAACCAACAATAACAGGAGCACTACATAATTTCTCTTTCAAAGCATTAAAAGTGTTGGGAAGTGGACTCCAGCACCTCCCGGAGGGGGGGGGGGGGTCCTCCGTGTATCGTACCCGAGAGAACTTATGAGAGTGCGGCCTGCCTCAGTCGAAAAGGGCCTGCACTACCATTGTTGACGAGAGGTTAAATGAATTGTGTTGGTCCCGAAAGAGCAAAGTTTGGTGTATGGGGGGGGGGGGG
>JAPKLX010002442.1:0-13182 GCA_026898415.1 Leonotis leonurus | reverse complement strand
AAAAAAAAGGACTGACTTGGCTTAATAAGAGCGTAGAAAAGCGTTCTTTGCCTGAGTAAACAAATAAAATATAAAAAGCTGGAATGTAAGAGAAGGAAGAAGCTCCAATCATGCTACTTTAGCTATATGCTTAACACATGCAAGTAAAGAATCTTAGACTGCCACGAGCTGGGCTCGAACCAGCGCTTCCCGGATCCAGTCCGGATTGAAACCTTTCTGATCGTGACTTTGAAAAAAGAGAGAAGAGAAAGAACTGGTGCCAGCTTACATATCGTTCTACTGAAAAAAGTTTTACATAAAGAAGCGACTACACCCGGGGGATGGAGGGGCTTACTCCCCCCTTGATCCGCTGTGGGCACGGCAACCATACCAAGACCTAACGAGATCTCTCTCTCCCTCCCTTTTTGGGTCACCTCTAACTATTCCCGTTTCTGCTCTAAAGGGATAGGGGACCCGCTTTGTGCTTATTGTCTGGTTCCCACTTTCTTCCTTCCAACTCCCTTTGAGTGCCCCGTAGGGCGATCTCCCCCCTTAACCACGCGAACCTTCTACTCCCCAAGGGTCCTTTTCTGGTAAACCATTCCCGGTTTCCATTAATTCACCTACCATCTCTTCCTATTCACTAGACCCACCAGGAAGGCTTGTTCCCCCTGCTGACTAAGTTGAATTTAAGGCAGTGGGCCCGAGGCAGTGATTTCTGGAGGTTCAGATTCCCACCCGGAGGTGCCAAACCAGGACGACAAAGCGTCTAGTTTCCGTTCGTTTTGTTACTTCTTCTCCCCGACCTTTCAAACGCGCTTCAAGTGGAGTCATCCAGAGGCTTTGGGGGTGGTTGCAACTTTTCGATTCCGAGGCTTAACCTGTTTGTTCCGACTTTGGTTCCGCGCTTAGGGTAGGGCAGGGCTCTCATCTCAGCTCTAATCCCGACCGGGCTCTATCCAGCCACTTCTTTACAAAGAGATAGGGATAAAACCTAGCGTGCTTGCAAAATACAAGAGTTACAGGGAGAAGGAGCAACGCCTTTGTTTGCCCGAAGTCTCCTTCTAAAGAGAGTGACCCACTTATGCGAGTCTTAAGCGCAATCTCGTGTCACAATATAGTATTCATATGCTATATTATGAACAAACTCTACTTCTTTTATGAGTATGAGGCGTTAAACAATTTCTATGCCTTTTCTCGCAATTTCATCCCTGGAGTCGAGGATAACAACTCTTAGGACTGCAGCAACTGGAACTTCCACTGCCTAGAATCCAACTATAACAGAAACTGGATTGACCTTGCCAACTAAAATGAAAAAGGAACAAGAACTGGAATTGGATCTAAAACAGCCATCGATGCATAAGATTAGACCTTTATCTAGCTCACTAGAAGTATAAGGCCAGGCCGAAGGACAGCAACTTTCTAATAATTAAAATAATAAGAAGCGTGAAGAGTTATTGACTGATACTATCAAGCAACTAAAGGAACAGGGAATACCGTATACGCTTGAATATGTCCGTATGAGTTGGATTATTACAGCAGTTTCTTGTGTCAAACGTTCTTGTTGCTGTTGTTTCGGCCAATCCTCGGAATCCGCCGGGCCGACCATCTCGGTGACAACAACGTGTCAGAACAACCGAATTCTGTGTTGTTCACAGATCAATTCATCCTCGCACAGAAAAGAAATGGAGATGACTAACTCGGGTATACTAAACAAACCCGAGCAGTTTCCGCCATTTCTAAAGGTCAGCCTGCCTACCCCCCCGGAACAAGGGGAATCCAATTCATCTGAACTATTGAAATCTTCCATCGACAGTTTTCAAACAGCATCCGAAGAGCTCAGTCCATTAATGATGGAAGTGGAGGCATCCGTGCACCTTTTTTCAGTTACATCGGATCGTCCATTCCTTTTGTTTTTACGCCTCCTATTAATCGTATATACCATGTTTGGGGAAAAGAAAAAAATCAATCTCACAAAAAGGAAAAGGAAGGCTAGCTATATGCTTAACACATGCAAGTCTCCCTTTGGGGGAAGCAGAAATTCTCATTCAATCGATCAATCAATTATGCCTCAACTAGATAAATTCACTTCTTTCATAAAGGTAGTCGACAAAGAAGACGGAAAAAAGGGACAGGGTGGGCAAGTCCCTAGCCCGCTTGATCAATTCTCTATTCTCCCATTGATTCCTATTCAAATAGGAGACTTGTATTTCTCATTCACAAATCCATCTTTCTTTATGCTACTCACTCTCAGTTTTGTCCTTCTTGTCTTTTCTTTTGTTACTAAAAATGGAGGAGGAAAGTCAGTACCAAATGCTTGGCAATCCCTGGTAGAGCTTCTTTATGATTTCGTGCCGAACCTGGTAAACGAACAAATCGGTGGTCTTTCCGGAAATGTGAAACAAAAGTTTTTCCCTTGCATCTCGGTTACTTTTACTTTTTCGTTATTTCGTAATCTCCAGGGTATGATACCTTATAGCTTCACAGTGACAAGTCATTTTCTCATTACTTTGGGTCTATCATTTTCTCTTTTTATTGGCATTACTATAGTGGGATTTGATAAAAATGGACTTCATTTTTTAAGCTTCTCATTACCCGCAGGAGTCCCACTGCCCTTAGCACCTTTTTTAGTACTCCTTGAGCTAATCCCTCATTGTTTTCGCGCATTAAGCTTAGGAATACGTTTATTTGCTAATATGATGGCCGGTCATAGTTTAGTCAAGATTTTAAGTGGGTTCGCTTGGACTATGCTATGTATGAATGATCTTTTTTATTTCATAGGAGATCTTGGTCCTTTATTTATAGTTCTTGCATTAACTGGTCTGGAATTAGGCGTAGCTATATTACAAGCTTATGTTTTTACTATATTAATCTGTATTTACTTGAATGATGCTATAAATCTTCATTAAAGTGGTTCTTTATTTAGAATTAAGATAAGATAAGTGAAAGAATCTTATGTCCTTCGACTCCCACATTTTCTTATTGGAAAAAGCAAGGTCATTGACTCAAATACAAGTCTTCTCTCTTTTGTAGAGCGAGAAGCGGAACTACAATTTCAATTTACAATATGAAATCCTTTCTTTCTGATCACACCACAACAACACCACTTGAAGTGGGACTCATTCTAGGTATAGGTATTTTTTCTGCTTTTAAAGCTGGGCAATTATTAGAACGGGGGAAGATTTTTGAACATACCCTAGACTTGGATCTAGAAAAACTCAAACAAAAAACCGAATCCAAACTAGAGTTTCTTTGGAAACATTATTGTGAAACGCATGAAAATATAAAATTGCCGGATAAAGCCGGTTTCAAGGAGATCGTGGAATATGCCTTTCTTATAGACGAGAATATAAGAGAGCAAATTCTCGGGCTAAACCAAATCGATTTTGATCTCATTAGTAATGGCACGGGCAGTTTTTACTTTATTAAAGTTATAGAGACGTATGGAGGTATGTGTAGTTAGGACTGATAGTGGTTTTGGCTAGAGAGGGTCTGAAGTAGCGCAGTGAACAGAAGGCCCCTTTCATGGGGAGTTGTCATTATTGATTGCTTTATTTATAATTGAAGAAAAGCGAGGAAGAATCTTTTTTTGATTCCGAGTTTACGAGGCCCGGATAAGCAGTTTCTGCTTCTACACGTACTTTTGCCAATGCATCGGCTCTCTGGCCTCAAAACCACACCCGAAGGAAGGCCAGCCCAGAGCCCTTCGAGGCTAGGAAACGATTATGATTTTTGCCAGCCATCGGGAACACCAGCAAAGGCAACTTCCAAGTCAGCGGAGCCTGACAGCCCGACCTCACTCAGGAATAGACACCTGAAAGGCCCTAAAGGAAAGAAAGAGAGCAAGAAGCTCGACGGGAGACTCGAAGCGTACAGCCTAATTGGATAGGGAAGGGCCAACCCGAACAAGACAAAGCACGCTGAAAGTATGGAGGATGGCGCAGACGCCCATCGAAGAGGGACCACTCTGGAAGCCCCGTTCCATGATCGAATCTGAAAAAACGAAAGACGGACTGGGCACTAAAGCTCAACGGATACGCTTTTTTATGCTACGTCCCAACCTAGAGATGAGTTCCAAGGTTTGCTAACAAAAAGGTAGGAGGGGAGAGGTGATCTTCCACAGAATGAAAGAGTTGCCGGGTCAACTCAAAATAGTTGGTTATTAGCTTGGATCTAAATTGAAACGTCTTTCTATTATTTCGAGGGCAGATAGCGCCGAGAGATCTGTTAAGTCTTTTGGCTCACGGCGATAAAGATCGAGCCAAATTCCCCGCAACTAGAAGTAGAAGGAAAAAGTGAGATATTGTTATAACTAAAAGTCCTACGAAGTAGCCGCTGCCCATCTTAGTAGGGACGTAGACAAGCCCAGAAAGAGTAGTCAACCTGAGGATCTAGACAAAAAATGGGTTGGAGAGGGGTTCATTATCAGATTGAGAAGGGTTAGCAGGGCTTGCGCCAAGCTCCCATTTTTATTCAAACATTGCTGCAAAAGACGGGTCAACGTTCACTGAACCGATGAAAGACGATGAAGACAAGGTTCCTGGGTGTGCCCTAAAGCGCCAAAAGAAGGGCGGGGGCATCCGTCTCAAAATCAAGACATAGCGCCAATCTTTATCTAGACGGGGCTATTCGGCTATTCAGTTCCAATCCCCCCTTTTCAGGATAGTTTGAGAGTCCAAATATAACCCCACCAATGTGGTTCTGGTCCATTAGTCTATATATAAAATATAATAATCCAATTAGTACCAATTAGTAGAACCCTGAGTAACTCATCCGTTCCCAATAGGAGATAAGGACTTTCCAGTTCTTGCTAACCTGCTAAAAGGGTTAAGGGTTCAAAAATGGACTGACACCGTGGGAAAGCAATTGAAGGGAGGATTTCATCGCAAGGGATAAATGCTTTTATATCCATAAGTGATGAAAGGAGGGGAAAGCACGCCTCTTAGCACGCCATTAGGGATGGTCCTTCAGTTCGGGGTTTCAGGGGGACCTTCGAATAGGGGCTCGGGTATTAGTCCCGTTGTAGCATGACTCGATACGAATTGGTCTGCTCCGCGAGGTTTAACGAAGTCCTCTTCTTTATACGATGAAACCGTGGTCGCCACCCGCGGCGTCTCGCATATCCCTTCTAGCCTTCTCCGTAGAACTCAGTAGAACAAAGATGGATGAATTCAAAAAGCCTGGACTCGGAAGCGACGGTGCTCTAAGTGAATAAAGGTTGAGAAAGCTTTCATTCATCCAATCAAGGGGGATCAGATCACTTAAGCGGCCCAAGCAAAGCAATCTCTGAAAGCACCTATGGTGCGTGCTGGAAGGGAGGGCTAATCAACTCTTGGATAGCCAGGCAAGAAAGAAAATAATGTACCAAAAAAGACTACACCTCATACCCTTATCTCTCCTTCACTGGCACCCTCAAAGTCATCCCTACTACCCGCCATCTTACTTTCCTTATCGATTACCATCCCCAAGCAGGGGCAGCTTAGCCACCTTTAGCAATATCTCGCGCGTCACTACCAGTCCTAGCCTCAACCCCTTCACTTCGTTACACCACTTAAGCTTTAAGCTATTATTCATGAGCCACTTGAACAACCTATCTCAATCAGGTACAGCATAGATTAGCAAAGATTCATTCGCGGCCCCACGCCACCAATCTCTTATTTGGTGGTTATTCCCCTCTCTCTCTTTATCTTCTATTCCGAGATATTTATTTAGTTCATTTCGAAGCCACACACACCACATATTGTTATCGTTATCAATCAATAAACTCCAAGAACTCTCCTGCCCCCACCTTTTGAAGGGAAGGATGGTTCGGCGCTAGTGGGCATGTCATCATTTAATAAAGATTGTGTCACGAAAGAAAGAATTAGCCAAACTAGACTATTCTTTTTTTATTCAATAAAACCTATTCCCTATTTCAATTTAAGGTCTTTTCTTCTTGAAAAAACTAAAGGTTAGGGATCGATCGCCCTAAAAGTCGCATTCTTTTTATTCAACACAGGCAGGAAGAAGACATATATACTGAAAGCGTAGGGTCCACTATCGGTAGTTAAGAAAAGGTTTAGCTATGTTCCGCTTCGCGCCCTCACTTGAGGAACCGGGGAAGGATTGCCAGTCGTCTAAGCAATCTCTATCCATAGGCTAGAGGAATTACTTTAAAAGAAGAACTCATGCTGGTAAGATGCCAACGTCCACACACGGAAAGGCTAAACAAAGGTGCCACCGCCGCTTGAAGAAAGAATGCTGCTTTTCTAAGATGCTATCCTGAAGCTCGTGCACAAATTGCTCTTTGAAGAAGACAGCCGCTTTTCATATGTGCTGAAATACTAAACAAAAGAACAAGAAGACCAATCTCGATATGATAAACTATGTATTCTTGAGGAAAGTCAACTCTAGGCTCCCGCTATGAGCTAGTCCAATCGAAGTAGTCGCAGAATGAAGAATCATAGGCCTTTCCCCTGAGCTTTGCACTAGCCCTTATTTTATTGCACCAATTCCCAGTCAAGCCAACCTTTGAGATAGCCACTTAGCGCTTATTGCTCGACACAGACTCTAGCGCTAAGAAGGAGGATTTTTCCCAATCTCGTAGTGGTGCCACCCTGCTCAACCGACCTAAGTAAAAAGGCTAGTTACGACACTGCCACGGCGGATTAGACCTTCGAAAGTAGAACCTGCGCTTAAAGCGAATCATTCTAGCCATATAAAGCGTTTGGGCTTTTCTTAGAGAAGAAAGAAGGAGAGGTCCAGGAAGCATGGTCAATGGCCATACATTTAACTCATAGCTGCAGGTTGCTTGCTTTGACTTACCTATCCTGGGACTGACCTCCTACTCTTGCACTCATTGACAAGACTAGTCAGAACCCAGATGAAGACCACTCTAAAAGCAAAGGAAGAAGAAAGAGGTGGCGCAGCTGCGAATGAAAATGTGGTCCTGTGCCTTTATGATTTTATGATGGTCGAGTAAAGAATGCCAGCGTTGATCTGCGGCTAAATCCAAGTCTATGCCCCTGCGCAAACGGAAAGAAAGCAAAAGGGGGCTTCGGTGACCTGCCCAATTCCTAAAATTGAAATCCAAGACTAGCGGCTCTGTAGGCCTCTTTCTTTCCCGAATGAGATCTATTGTATATAAGTAAATGGAAAGAAGGAGTCAGTGGGTTGCGCAAGGGATGGCTTTCTTCTGCTCGGTTGTAGATAGAGATGCGGAAAGCAAAAGCTAAGCAAGAAGGTCTCTGGCCTTGGCTAATTTTTATTGATTGGTCTAGTGGTGTGCCGAACACCAGGGACGTCGATGATCCTAGGAGATTCACCTTCTCATTAAGCAAAGTTCAGTAAGTTCACTGTGGAAATAAAGTGGAAAGAGTTGTGCATCTGGCATGGGGAAAGAAGATAGTCTTCTGTAGATTATGTGGTCGATCTTAGCAAGTATGAGTTCTTCAAGTGCTTCATGGGGCTAGTAGTAGAAGCGAGTTCTTCCAGTCTTCCTCTTGCCTATGGATAGCCTACGAGTTCTGCCCGCGCCCTTTAGCTAATACCTATCCTTCGTTTGTACTCAACTCAGCCTATTCCCATTCCTATTCCATCGTCGTTCTTTCCTCCAATCTTGAGAATCCAATAGTCTATGGGGCTACTAGCTAGCTCCTCGAAACTACTAAGAACCGATCGACTGCTCTCTTTGCGACCGGGCCGGTTCCAGCAATAGAGGGATCACGAGGCATTGCAGCCCGATCCCGCGAAGCCGGGCACATACGCGCTCTAAGGTCCTTCCTTTTTCCCTTTCCATGATTCTCCCTCTATGTGATATATCCGATGGGACTTTTCACATGGACTTGGAAGGAAGGAAGACATCAAACCCCTTTGTGCTGTCCTCGCCTTTCCGTTCATTCAAGGACATGGACCACGTAAAGCCAAAGGAGAGAGGCCCCAAGGCCGAACGACACATAGGGGTCTCAAGGCTTCAAGGAAGCCGGTCCAACGGACGTTCCTTTTCCCCTGTAGTCGTCCTTCTTGACAGATCCGATCGGGTGTTCATAATCTGGAGTAAAAGGATTCGAACCTTTGCATGCCGGTACCAAAAACCGATGCCTTACCACTTGGCTATACTCCATAGGCCTTTTTTGGACGGTAGGAACGGGGATAGGGGGAAGGGATAAGCAGGGCTCGAAGAACGAGCCGAGCCGTGCAAGGACGCGGGGATATAGCAAGTAAGCAGCAAGGTTCTCCCTTTATTAGGACCGACTACAACAAGCTCGCGACTCTAATAGAAAGAAAGGGTAAGCTCTCTGCTCTATTTGCTTGCAATGCTATGCCTATCAAACAAAGTTGGCGAAGGCTTCTGTAACCTTAGACTCGTTATGCTGTTCGACTGAACTCGTTGGCTCTGCGTCCACCGAAAGTCGCTTCGTCGCCGTCAGCATTTGGTACTCTCTCGATAGCTTCAATAGTTCACTGAAAGCCTTTGGTGTAATGAACCGCAAGCCATTCAGAACAGAAAGAAAGACATAATATAGAATAGAAGAGTTTAATGTTGATTCAAGTACCCTTGAAAAGACTAAAGGAACGGGGGAATGACTACCTGTAATAAAGCACAGGCTAATACGAGCCGACCAGAAGAAGCAAGGCTTAGATTACCAGATCCTGGACACAATCTTCCTAGAGATGGAGAGCCCCTTGCCTCGCCTTTTCTAGCCTCTCCTTCTTGCTTACCTAGCTCTTGTCCGCTGGTGGGATTGGCTTTCTTGCTCTTTCACCTCTACTTAGGGAAAAAGCGGCTACTTTGCTGTCTAACCTCCGAAGCTTAAACGCATAGAGAAAGCACTTTGAAGTCCCTATATGATAAATCACCTTAAAGGCTGTGAAATTTTGAGATGGAAATCTCAGTTTAGGAAGGTACCTTCATGCCCTCGATCAAACTATCAACTGACCGACTGGATGGACATACCTACATACGGACTGCAGACAGGCAGATCTAAATTATGCCCTACGGCTATTACACATGACCTGAGGAAGGAAGAAAGGAAACTTGGTCCTTAAGTATTTAAGTAAAGTATTAGGCTGATCGGCTGATAGGATTGACTCGCGGACTGAATGGAAGTGCGATTGTAACTGCTTTACCGGCTCAAGTAATCATTCCAAGCCCTGGAAGTCTTACTACCAGTCTTATCTTATTCTATTCCGGTAGTCCCTAAAGTATAAAGGTATCATAAGAGAAGAGAGATGCCAAAGATGAAAGGAAGGGAATAGGCTTGAAATAAAAGTGAAGATATCTCCATCCGGTGGGAGTTGCTATCCAGATAGTTCCATGGCAGTTCTACTTGCAGCTATTGAGAGTTCTCTTGCATCCGCTTTCAATCCAGCAGAGTAAGGGGCAAAAGGATCTTACGCAAGTTGGAGCTAAGGATCGACAGAAAGCTAGGGTTTTTCGTGCTTATCCCTTCTTATCCTTTTATAAGGAGTTAACGATATCTCGCTTAAGGAGATATCTAGCCAAGCGATTCACCTGATCCAGACACGCCAATAGGCGGGTTTTAAGATAGTAGAGCGTGGAACCACTTGCCCATTGAATAGGATATTCGTGGCGTGAAACCAGAGCTATGGGGCAAAGCGATAGGCAACCGAGCGAGCGAACCTGCTACTTATCTTGAATAGGAATGACTACAGCTACAATTCTAAGCTTCTCTTGAGACATTGACTTTCGAACTTGATGATGAGCTGGGCAGACTCTCCTCTAGTAAAAGAGAAGGTCTTTCTTTTTTAGAAAGAGAGAGCTTATGAGAGCTATTCTATATTCTATAACTATCGTGAAATGCGCATTGCCAGTTAATGGGAATAGTGCCTCACTCCTTACTTTAGAGTAAGAGGTGCCTAGCGCTCTTTGCAATAACCGCAGTTGATGGGGAATAAGCCCTAAAGGCTATGTTCAGACGGAGTCAGGACAAATGCCCCGAATCGTTAGTATGCCTAGAGGAGAATAGGAAGAAGGAGCTAAAAGTTCTCTGTGTACTGAGAAAGAAAATCTATTTAATCGAATGCCGTGGACCAGCCTCGCATGTCTAAGCAGGGTCTGCACTACTACTGTCAACAGGAGGAAGCGCAGATGAATTGCCAGTGTTAAGCATATAGACGAGTTCATCGATATTCACTCTATGACCAGAATGTCTTGCTTACGGCACGAGCTGGGCTCGAACCAGCACTTTCCAGATCCGGTAAGTCGAAGCCGATATTTATTATATATAATAAGAATTACCTACCTACCGAGGAAAGAAGAAAAAGAAATCGAGAATATCTTTCTTAAGATGTGAGACTGCCTTTAGGAATTTCATCCATTGTGAGGGGAGGGATTGAATCTGCTATGAATGCTAACTCCGAAGCAAGAATTGCGTTAATGGTGGGTATGTTTGGTCAGTTAGCTGTTGACTAGCGCCCCTGCAGGTGAATCTCTCAGCATGACTCTTTGTCCCAGGCTAGGACGTGCTGCTCGAAGCGGAAAGCGGTAGAAAAAGAATATCACAGCTCCAATCATAGCAGCCAATGCTACTGTTCGTGTTAACTGTTCTGCACGTAACTATTTTCTACCAATTCCTGCAAACAAACCTCCACCGATAAGACTGATGACCGACACAACAATGGTCAATACCAGAGTAGAGGGTCAAAGATAGTCTTTTCCATCAACATAAGGTGAAGCCTTTGTTTGAAGTCTCGCATCGATTCCGGAAGAAGCAGTTCGGACACTAACGATTCGTCGATACGATACAGAGTTTCCGTGGCGTAGAGGAGCGGATTAGCGGCTGCAAGCTTGTAGGTTAGGCTGTTTAGTCGTCGATACAGGACAGGTTTTGGCGAAAACGCTACAAATCCTTTGCTTGAGGAAGTGTGCAATGTGCTCGGAGACGTGTTCCCGAGATCAATAGAGTTGGGAATGTGCCATTGATCTGGCTATGAGTAGTGGAGAGAAAGACCTCAACCTCAGCTAACATCATATACGTCATTTATCGGTATGCAAGATAAAGATAAGGAGGACGTGCCCGCGAAATGAGAATGTCGAGTAGGCTAGGCTGACCAAGGATAAGAAAAAGAAGTGCTTTAGTTCCTTCTTTCTTCTTCTTAGAGTTAATGTGAGTGGCTACGAGATAAAAGAGAGAGATGAGAACTATGTTCGACTTGATCCCTTTTAAGGGTACATAGGCAACTTTGGGCAGCCAGGTCCAGTCATCTTTTTGAAATTACCGATAAGTCACATCATGCTAGAGTAGGTCCGCTAAGTCCGGTGGATCGAACCAGGTTCACTCTTTCATAAGAGGATGGTTCATTACCAGCAATGCGCGAGTGAGTGATGAGTCTTGCTTTCAGATTCCTTGCAGTGGAAGTTCTGTTCAAAGATCTTTCCGTCGAATGCTTGTTAAAAGGTTCTCTCATGGTTCAGCTCCTCGCTCGGTAAAAGAAAGGCTAGTTGTAGGCCTTTGACTAAGGCTATATTGGCCGTTCGCCCTTTGTTCCTTAGCACTTCATACTAGGCTCTGCAAGACCTTGACTTCAGCATCGAGTTGCTCCTCAGTCAATTCTTTTTTTTTAGCAGTCTCCGGTTTTGTAAACCCGGTGATTCAACATCTCCATCTGCCACAACGGATGTTGTTACACTAAGACCTCCGTCTCTGGATTGAACGCTTTCTACATTTGGAGCCTTCTTTTGTTGGGATTGAGGCCGAGCTTTGGCAGCTTCTTTGGTTGAATTGAGTTGGTCTGGTGCCACTTCTTTTGCATTGCAGTCTTACGTGGAGCTGAAGCCTTCGCTCTGGCACACTTTTTGACATTATTTTGAGCAGTCCCACGTTGAGTTGGGGCACCTTTGTCGGCTTTTTATTCCACTGGTTCATCGAAGACCGACCCATCTTTCACCTACAATACTTGGATCGATATAGTCAGTTGGAAGCTCTTCGGCTAGTGCTTTGCCTTCATCTTGTGCATCTGCACCTGCGGACCCGATGGGTTAATTTCTTTGTTCGCCTATTCGTTCAGCAGGACGATCGGATCTCCCTTCTGCATATATTACACCAATGCCTTCGCCGCTGGATTGAGGAGTAGTTTGTACGCCCTCGGACCGGACCAACGCTTTCAACTTTCGCTCTTTAGCGAACTGCAATGCTTCCTGCCACTGACGGTCAAACTCTTCATCTCGGCCTACCTCTGGTTCGAAATGTTGATCCTCCAGAGACCTCTCAAATGGGACAACATTCATCGTATGGAAAGTTGGATTCTGTGCACCTGTTCCATCATCATCAGCTGTCTCAGGGTACCATCTATTCTCTCTATGCGGATAAGTTGCAAGTTCTTCGGCCAATCCTTCAGCCCTATGCTCGTAACCCAATGTGCTAGATCTGCATCACCTTGTTGATCTGAAGTCTCTTCCCTAGCCCAAGGAAGGCTATCTGGAGACATCATTTATTGTATTGATTATAGGCTGGACTGTGGTTATCTGAAATAGATTTCCCTTCCGCTCTCCGTGACGATCTGTCTTAAAACACTTCTAGGTTTCTATGCCAAACACTTCTCCAAGAGAGTCTCCCGAAACCGTCTATCACACCTCCTGGTGGACTTCGATCACCGTTGGGGCGCATGCAGGCATATGCTCTACTAATTATTACAATTACACCCGAGTCGTCCACGCGCACAAGACTATGAATCGAGCAGAGAACAGAACCCAAGCTGTGGATGAAACGGCGCAGTACCCAAACTCTCTATAGCGGTGACTACGCAAATATGCAAGTCTACTCGAAGTGACAAAAGATCACTGCACTACTATCCGTTTAGACGGGATTTTCTCGGCTTTGACTATTCTAATTGTTATGACCCAGAAGGGGGTTAGCCAACACTTGTTTATCATATGAAAAAGACCTCTCTTTCTGGTGATGTAATACTCGTATAGATCCCTGATCTCAGTCGCTCTCAAAGGCCCTCTCCTCGGGTCTGAGCAATCAACATTCCATCTCTCATTCGTATTAGCCCACGGGCTCTACCCAACCAGATGGGCTTATACATTAGAAGATACGTCCGGTCAGAAGACTGGCTCGCTATAAATGGTTAGTTAGGAATGGCCAGTGGCCTAAGAAAGAGGCTTTCAGGTTCTACTATGAAGTATGCCCGGGCTCTCCCCATATCGAAGAGGGGTCCCACTCTCGTCCAATCTAGGCAAAGCCTATCTCGCGCTATCCA
>JAPKLX010002484.1:0-12997 GCA_026898415.1 Leonotis leonurus | reverse complement strand
CAGTCAAGTAAAACTGAAAAGTTAGTATTTGGTGTATTCCCCCCCCCATACACCAAACCTTGCTCTTTCGGGACCAACATGATCTGTTTTTAGTGTAGCAGGCAGTGTAGATTGCTTCTGCCCAGAATTTCTTTGGTAGATTGGTTGCATTAAGCATTGTGCGAGCTGCTTCCTTGAGCGATCTGTTTCTCTTCTCAACAACTCCATTCTGTTGAGGAGTTCAAGCAGCAGATGTTTGATGAGTGATTCCTATCTTGTTGCAGTATGCTTCAATCTTCTGGTTGAGAAATTCTGTTCCTCGATCTGTTCTGATAGAGGTTATACTCATCTCTTTCTGTTTGGTGATCTTGTGTAGGAAATCAGGGAGTTTGTCTAGAGTCTCTTTCTTCTTTAACAGAAAGATGACCCAAGTGAATCTTGAGTAATCATCTATGATTACCAATGTGTGTTTTCTCCCATTTAAACTTAGTGGCTTGACTGGTCCAAACAGATCAAGGTGTAATAGCTCTAATATCCTTGATGTTGAATGAGCTGTTTTGCTTGTGAAGGATGATCTGGTTTGCTTTCCAGCTTGACAAGCATCACATATATGATCTTCATCATATACTTGATCTGGTAGTCCTTCAACTAACTTTTCTTTTGCAATCCTGTTGATTGACTTAAAGTTTAGGTGGCTTAATCTCTTATGCCACAACCAGCTGGTTTCTGATACTGTTTTAGTGACTAAGCAGGTCTCGATCTGGTTTGTCCACTGGACAATGTATAATCTATCCGGCAATCTGCCGGTAAGGAGTATCTCATCTCCTTCCTTGTTCTTTACAAAGCAGTTATTAGTATCAAAAATAATCTGGTTACCATTAGCACAGAATTGACTTACAGAAAATAGATTGTGACTAAGACCCTCAACATATGATACATTTGTGATAGTGGTCTTGTCAACTTTTATGTTCCCATATCCTCTGGTATATCCTTTTGAATTGCATCCAAAAGTAACCTGAGGTCCTGACTTCTCTATATAATCTGATAGTAGGTTCTTGTCACAGGTCATGTGTTTTGAACAACCACTATCAATTATCCAGATTGCTCCTCTTGCTACCTTATGTCTTCTTGCAGTCCTTTGATCCTCAACTTCATCTAGGCCATTGTCTAGTCCCACATAGCATTCATTCCAACTTTCTTCGTCATTAGCAACAAAGGCTTCATCATTTTCTGATGAGTTATCTGAGAAATGACTAGAGCTGCTTGAGTTCTGTTCAGCTATCATGGCCTTGCGCTCAGATTTGAGCTTTCGATCTCTTTTAGCTCTTAGTTCTTCTCTTTGGCTTTTGGAAAGATCAGGACAGTCTGGTTTAAAGTGACCTTTCCTGCCACATCCAAAGCAAGTGTAGTCTGTAGAGCTAGAGGTTTTTGTTGTTTTTGCAGTCTATTGCTTGGATTCATTCTTGTCATCAAATCGATCATTGTCATGCTTCTTATAGAAATTTTTCTTGTTATCTTTGTAGAAGCGTCTGTATTTCTTCGATCTGATCTCCATTTTTTCCATTCTTCTGGCGATCATCGCAAACTCTTTTAAAAGTTTGTCGTAGCCTTTCTCTTCATCTAGAGTAGTAGGCTCAGAAAGAAAGATCATTAGGTCTGCTCTTCGCTTTGAAGGCTACCTCTTTGTCCTTCTTCAAGCTGCTTTCTGCCTTCTTGGACAGATGATCTGGTCCTCGAATTCTTTGAATGTCACATTCATGACCTTCAAGGTAATCAAATAATGCTTCTGTGGTCAGATCATTGAAATCTGCGCGAAGAGGTTGCATTGCAGCATAGATCTCCCAACTTGGTGGAAGAGCTCTAAGTACTTTCATGTTCTTCTCCCTTTGAGTATATTTGTTCTTATTGAACGCAGATATTTCAAGGAGAATACTGGTGAATCTCAACTTCATTTGTTCTATTGTCTCGCCTGGTTTCATCTTGAACTCATCATATTTGTTGCAGGCAAGGGACAGTTTGTTTTCAATCATTACTTCAGATCCTAGACACAAGTCTCTAAGGGCTTCCCACATCTCTTTGGCAGTATCCAAATCTTGGATTTTAGCCAGATGTACCCCTTTGACTGTGCTTGATATAATTCCTTTTGCAAAGTCATCCAGATTTGCTTCGCGTCTTTCTTCTGCAGTGTACTTTCTAGGATCTTTGGGAACAGTCTGTGTGGTTACGCCCGTTGCGTTGGTTACTGTCACTTCTTCAGTGATCTGAAGTGGACCCTCCTCAATGACTTTCCACATTAGATAGTGATGGGCTTTGAGAGCCATCTTAATTCTGAAGCTCCATTCTCTATAGCCTTGAATGGAAAATTCTTCGCAAGCCCTAACAACAGATGACTCCATAACAGATAGTATGCACGTGAATGAAAAAGGTTTTCCTAGATCTATTCATGTTGACCACGCAGGTTATATCCCTGTGAAACAAAACAATGGTCGTTTGAACCACTGCTCTGATACCACTTGTTGGTCCCGAAAGAGCAAGGTTTGGTGTATGGGGGGGGGGGAATACACCAAATACTAACTTTTCAGTTTACTTGACAAAGGAATCATCTCCAGTACGGTAAAATGAGTTCATCTGGCTAAGATCCAAGATCTTGACACAACCAAAGAGATGTGGGAAGCTTTGAGAGAACTAAGTCTAGGTTCTGAAGCAATGAACGAGAACAAGCTGTGTCTAGCGTGCAACAAGTTTGATGAATTCCAGATGAAACTTGGAGAAACCATCGAGTAGATGAAGAACAGGTTCATAGAAGTGTTACTTGAAGTCTCTGCGTTTAATAAAAACAAGTACACACAGAGAGAGAAGAATCTCAAAATTCTCAGAGCATTACCACCAAGCTGGGAGATTTATTCAGCAATGCAGCCACTACGTGCTGATTTCAATGATTTGTCTGTTGAATCTCTATTTGACCATCTGGTTGTTCACGAATCTGACATCAGAAGGATACATGGATCGGATCACTCCTCAAGCAAGAAGAATGAAAACAATTCAAAGAAAGAGAAAGAGATCGCCTTCAAAACGAAGTGCAAAACAGATGAACCAGCACCAACTGCCGCAGGAGAAGAAGGAGGCTATGATAAATTGCTCAAAGAATTTTCCATGATTGCCAAGAGGATGGACAAGATGGAAATCAGATCAAGAAAGTATGGAAGGTTCTACAAAGATAACAAAAGCAGATACCAGAAGAACAAAGAAACAGAACGATCCGACGACAAAGTTGAAAATAAAAGTAATGGTAAGACTTTTAACTCTACTGACTATACTTGTTATGGATATGAGAGAACAAGTCACTTCAAGACAGATTGTCCAGACTTGTCAAAGAGTCAAAGAGAAGAAGAGCTACGAGCCAAAAGAGATAGAAAACTCAGAGCTCAATGCAAGGCCATGTTAGCAGAAGAAGATTCCAGCAGCTCAAGTCATCTGTCAGATAGTATATCAGATAATGATGAAGCATTCTATGCAGGAGAAACAGATGAAAACTGGGATGAGTGCTACATGGGATTGGACAACGGACTTGAACAGAACGAGGTAAATTCTAATGTTTCTATGACTTCAAATAAACTCGACTATGATTCAGGAAATGAAGATGAACCAGAAGTGTCATGGGATGAAATTAATGAGATGTTTAAAAGCTACACCAGCATAAAGAAGCTATTCTCTGAAGTCATAAAGGAAAATGACAAGCTGAATGAAACTGTGAAGTTCTTGAGTGAAGCAAACACCAAGTTCTCTACACAAATAAATAGTCTTGGAGAACAGATCAAGAGAAAAGACGCAGAAATATATTCACTCAATTTCAAGGTGAAAGACGTGATCCATAGAAAGGATGTAGTAGAAGAGAAATTGAAGAAAACCATGGAAAATATGTGTAAAATCAACAAAAGTCAAGAACAAGCTGAAATGATCATCGATATGCAACAAAAGGGAAGAGCTGGCCTAGGATACAATGGGAATTGTAGTGAGACTCAGTTTGTTGCTGAAAGAAAGAACATACCAGATCAAGTTAAGGATCTCAAGAACAAGAAAAATCAACCCCAAAAGTTGATGATGAAGGAAACAGGAGATAACAGATACTATCAGAAGAAGGGTCAATCTGCTCACCATGATAAAACAAATAAACATCAGAAGCAGAAGACATCTACCAAAACATCCTCAACCAATAAGAAGAAGATCGATTGGGATAACATTGAGAGAAATCATCCTTCTGTCTACAAAGCTATAACCAGAACATATGATATTGGAAGAAAGATTACATGCTATATATGTGTTCCTAACACCAAGTTAATCTGGATCCCAAGGGAACATTTGCTACTAACCAAGCACCTACTTGTTGAAAGGGCAGCTAAAATTTATTTATTGCAGTATCGAAGAATTGCAAGAAGGAATAGAGTAGCAAAGGGAACAATCTGGATTATTGATAGTGGATGTTCAAAACATATGACATGTGATAAGAACGCTCTATCAGACTATGTGGAAAGAGAAGGACCGCATGTAACCTTTGGATGTAACTCAAAAGGTTACACCAGAGGCTATGGTAATATAACAATTGGCATGACCACAATCACAAATGTATCATTTGTTGAGGGTCTAAGTCATAATTTGTTCTTAGTTAGTGTTGGTCCCGAAAGAGCAAGGTTTGGTGTATGGGGGGGGGGGGAATACACCAAATACTAACTTTTCAGTTTACTTGACAAATTATCAGAGAGTTCAAGCTATTCTGGATAAGAAATTGCTTGGTAGATGACTAGACAGGTCGATGTGCAGATCGATAGCAGTTTTAGTCCAAACAAAATACTCTCTTAGCGAAAACACTTAGCTAATAATAAGAGTGATCTTATTACTTTCTGAGTGTTGAGTGTGTGCGGAATAATGGTGGATAATGATTGCTCTTATATGAAAAACATTAAGGATATAATCAGATCGTTAAGCAGATTGTTTGAGAATGCAAATTATATGAGCGTGCCAATGAAAAGAATAATAAACAACTGAACGTAAATATGCAGGAAAGTAAAGAACACAGTTGTTTAACGTGGTTCGGGAAAACCCTACGTCCACGATCTGGTCCAAACTAGACCAGATTATCCACTACTAGGATACTCTGTTTCTTTATACTCGTGGAGAACGAGTCACAAGTATCAATCAGAACTAGAGAGATACTTATGCACGAAGTAAGGGTCGTGTCCCTTTACAACAGATTACCTCTACGTTACCACTAGAAACCTACTAGCTAGCAAGGTGATCTGCTTTCTCTCGACAAGATAGACTTCAATCGAGGTGGGTTGGTGTGATTTAGAATTACAGTTCTTGAAGCTCTAAATCTGGATCAGTGAAGATAGCTTGGAAGTATGATTCAGTGTAGCGCGCGTGTGTCTTGTATGTTTCCAGATTTTGAACTTCAATCTTATATAGGCATTGAATTGAAAATTCTAGCCGTTTGTTGATTGGCGTGAGATTGATGGAATATTTCCAATCAATGATGTCCATCATATCTCTCCTTGCCATGTACAGTGTGTTGACACAATTTCCAAGATATGGAAAGTTGATTCCTAACGATCTCTTTCCATCTTTATGATCTATCGAAGATTTTCTTTCCAATCCCTGTTGGATAGGCTTTAGTCTTGAAGTGACAAGAGTATATGATATTTAGGATGATGTCAACTGGTAGATTGATGACTTAATCGATGGTGCTTCGCTGCAAACATCAATCTGGTCATCGATCTGGTCGCTGTCCGTTACAGCAGATCGATTCTTTTTGGCGTGAAATCTTAACCTTCATCCTATACTAAGTTGAGATAAACTTTTATAAGACCATATCCTTTACATATCAAGTCATCTCCTAATCTGTTCTATAACATGATACACTTTATATCTAGTGATCTGTTTTTACACGTAGAACAGTTTAATTCTAAAACAGCTAAGTGTGTTTCGAAAGACCGTCATCCAAACTAAATACCTTAGGGTTCCCAACAGTTAGCCAATTTTGTGCTAAAGGAAACCAGATCATTTTTGATGCTAATAACTGTTTTGTGAAAAATAAGGAAGGAGATGAGACTCTTCTTACCGAAAAATTAAAGGACAGATTATATATTGTACAGTGGAATAGCCAGATTTAGACATGTCTGGTAACTAAGACAATATCAGAAACAAGTTGGTTATGGCATAAGCGATTAAGTCATCTCAATTTCAAGTCAATCAATAAAATTGCAAGAGAGAAACTAGTCGAAGGATTAACAGATCAAGTATATGACAAGAACCACATCTGCGAAGCATGTCAAGTTGGGATGTAAACTAGATCATCATTTTCCAGCAAAGCAGTTCAGTCATCCACCAGAATCGTAGAGTTACTTCATTTAGACTTATTTGGTCCAGTCAAGCCATTAAGTATAAATGGTAGGAAGTACACTCTGGTCATCATTGATGATTATTCAAGATTTACATGGGTAATCTTTTTACACAAGAAGAAAGAAACATTGGAAAAGCTGCCAAACTTCTTCAACAAAATCACCAAGAAAAACGAAACTTCTGTTGCAACCATCAGAACAGATCCTGGAACAGAATTTCTAAACCAGAAGATTGAGGATTACTGCAACCAGATGAGAATCACACATCAAACATCTGCAACAAGAACACTTCAACAGAATGGAGTGGTTGAAAGAAGGAACAGATCGTTGAAGGAAGCAGCTCGCACCATGCTTAATGCAACCAGATTACCGAAGAAATTCTGGGCAGAAGCCATCTACACGACCAGTTATACACAGAACAGATCGGTGATTACTCTTAGACATGGGAAGACATCATATGAAGACTGGAACAACAGAAAGCCCCAGATACAATACATTGAAAACCTTTGATAGTAAAGCTGACCCTGGAATATTCTTAGGATATTCTGATGTTAGTAAAGCTTATACGGTTTAAAACAAGAAGACTCATATTGTGGAAATAACACCTCATATTATATTTGATGAATCTTTTATTAATTACAGAGAGATAGGTGATGAACATACTCAGAACCAGATTAGGGACAAGATAACATAAGGGATATTGTTAGAAGACATTCTAATCTGGAATACAACAGAAGAGAATGAAATCGATGTTCCACTTAATGCTGATACAACAAGCGCACAGCAAGGGGGAACATAACATATCGATCTGGATCTAGACAGATCGATGATTCCACCAGAAGATAGCCAACCAGTGAAAGAAGATAATACTGAACATCTCAAGATCAACCAGAAGAATCAAGAGATATAAATGGTTTGAACAATAATCAAGAAATTGAAGAACCAGAAGTTGAAAATCCTTTTCAAGCATCTTCAAAAGCACACCCAGAATTTGAGGACCCAACAAATGAACCTGAGCCTGAGATATCAAAAGAAGAGATGTCCAGCAGAAGGAGATGGATACAAGACAAACATCCTCCTGAACAGATTGTTGGGAACCCATCAGATCGTGTGAGAACCAGAAGAATGCATGGAGAAAGTGCACTTCTAAGTTGCTATCTATCAGGCGATGAACCCTCTGATGCCTTTTAAGCACTTAAAGATGCAGACTTGGTTATTGCTATGCAAGAAGAACTCAATGAGTTTAAAAGAAACCAAGTTTGGTATATTGTGGACAGACCAAGACATCAGGGAGTGATAGGTGTCAAATGGGTATTCAAGAATAAACGAGATGAGAATGGTGAAGTAGTCAGAAACAAAGCCAATCTAGTTGCAAAAGGATACAGTCAACAAGAAGACATTGATTTTGATGAAACTTTTGCACCAGTTGCCAGATTGGAAGCAATCAGACTGTTCCTAGCATATGCAGCATACAAGTGATTCAAAGTGTACCAGATGGATGTTAAAAGTGCATTTCTAAATGGTATACTTGAAGAGGAAGTATATGTTGAGTAACCACATGGTTTTGAAGAAGGAAACCCAGACCAGAAAGCATACAGATTAGCTAAAGCTGTTTATGGTCTGAAACAAGCACCCAGAGCGTGGTATGAAATATTATCAACATTCTTACTGGAATCAGGATTTAGAAGAGGTTCTGTTGACAAGACACTGTTCGTCATCAAAGTCAAAGAACATATCCTTTTAGTCCAGATATATGTTGATGATATCATATTTCGATCACGATCTGCCTATTTATGTGATAAATTTGTTGAACTAATGAAAAATAAATATCAAATGTCCATGATGGGCGAGATGAATTTCTTTCTAGGTTTGCAGGTGAAGCAGTTACCAGATGGTATCTTTGTAAATCAAGCAAAGTACATTAACGATCTGGTCACTAAATTTGGAGTCAAAGACAGTAAACCAGTCAAGATTCCAATGCAGACCAACGGGAAGATAGATCCAGATCCAGAAGACAAACCAGCAAAAAGGCATCATTGGGTCTTTGCTATACGAGTACCAAGTCGATCTGACATTACATTCGCAGTTGGAGTATTTGCCAGATACCAGGCCAACTCTTTAGTCACATATGGAAGCTGCCAAAAAGATACTTAGATATCTTAAAGGAACAGTACACATTGGACTTTGGTATCCTTGTGACGACAACTTTGAGTTAACATGCTATTATGATTCAGATTATGCTAGATGCAAACTGGACAGAAAGTCTATTTCTGGTACATGCCAATTTCTTGGTAACAAGCTGATATCTTGGTTCTCGAAGAAACAGACATCTGTTGCTACATCAACAACTGAGGCAGAATATATGGCTGCTGGAAGTTGTTGTGCAAAAATATTATGGTTGAAGCAACAATTAAAGGATTACGAGATCGATGTAAAGGAGATACCTATATTCTGTGACAGTTCAAACGCAATAGCAATAACACATAATCCAGTACTCCATACAAGGTGCAAGCATGTTGATGTGAGACATCATTTTATTAGAGATCATGTGAAGAGGAAACACATCCAGATCGAGAAGATCCACACAGATGTTCAATGTGCTGATATTTTGACAAAAGCCCTACCAAAAGAAAGATTCAAAATGCTATGTGGAAAGCATGGATTACTAAATCTGGATGATAGAATCAAGTCAATACCAGATTGATGAAACCAGATCATGTAATAGAAAGATACAAATGGTAGCAGCACGATACAAACAGAACCAAGTCTCTGTTTGTGTCAATCAAGTCATAAAATACAAAACCAGATTGACAAACCAAAATGAGGCAATACCAGATGGAAACAGAGATCTCACAATAACAGATCGTTACCAGTAACACGTGTCTAAATTTTCTCAGATGGAAGACATGCCTCGTGGAAATTATCTTTCCGATAAATGATTACTTAGTCAGGGGGAATTTGGAAATTTGAAACGACTTAGATGGAAGACGTCTCTGACCATAATTAACATCCTAACTACAGTCTATAAAGCTATTCTCTGACCTAGATTTGCTAAATCTTTTATAATTGTGATGATTAGCACACTTTTGGAAACTGTGATCGAGGAAATCCCTGCAAGAAAATGACAAGGAAAGTTGCAGTGGATAGGAAGATACACACTCTCTCTCCTACAACCCTAGGATTAGGCGCATACATCAAACGCGATGAAAGGTGGCAAACAGAAAGCTGAAGCGGGAAAATCTAAAAAGGGAGATTTTCATCCAACCCTTTAATTATTATTGCTTTAATCTATGTCGTTGATTATTTTCCTATATATATGTATTGTTCATGCACTCAACTATTCACCTTACACCTTCATCGCACTGAGCACTACTATCCTAAGCACTTGAGCAATTCCAGATTTCATTCTCTCTCAAATTCTTCTTAAAACTTTCTTCTTAATCATGGAACCTCAAACTTCCCTGTTTCTACAACACATAGCTGAGGTTCAGAAATTTATTTCACCTGAACCATTCGCCGTTTGAAACTCATGGTTTTCGCAAATTGGAGGAGATTTTTGCCATGATTAAGCACTGCAAAATTTTTTTTTTATACATTTATAGCAGTTTATTTATGATTTATATCTGGAACTTATATATGTATTTTCTCCTAACACATCTATGGTGCTATACTGGTTGAATGATATATATATACTGTTCGATGTGTATGTCTGTTCTACCATATTTCTTTTATGTACCTTATACTATGTTCTTATAACTGCTATTTATCTATTATATATTGGGACACTTATATATATTGTAGGATTCCACAATATTGTAACCTCACATCCTAAGTTGTATTTGGCGAAGCAAGCTGCCACATTCTACTTGACATGGCAACAAGATAAAGAGGGTAACGAGGCCAATGTCTTAATGCCCATTGTAGATAGGACAACCAAAACTACTTACAATATCATTGCAATGATCAACCAAGATTATCAGTTGAAGAATGAGGGCATGACCTTGGATGAGATCACTCATGATCAACTCCAAGCAGCGGTAGAAATGGTGATGGTGATTCCCATTGCTTATACAGGAAGAATGTTTCACAGATCCCTACTTCAACTGTGTTTTAAGTTGCTGTTCGAACTGGTTCAAAGAATATTCCAAAACCACAGTGGATCCTATGATCAAGTTACCCCAGAGAAGTTCCGAACCTCATGGCTGTCGTTCTCAACCTAAAAGTCAACTGGAGCAGGATCCTTTTTGACTTGCTAACAAAGGAGGCCAAACTGGTAATATACAAAAAGGATAACAGGGGGCAAGGTGTGTGTGTTGAGGTACGGAGAAATTTAAGACATTCCACCAAGATCAGTTTCATGGTGGAGAAGTTCTTTAAACAACAAGTATGGGAGGATGCTATCAAATTCAACACTCGACTCACTATACCCAAAGATCAGCACTAGATCGAGATGTCCATGGGACTAACTCCAACACTATTCAACAAAATCACTGATGAAGTGCACCACGTGACACATCTGGAGATGGGGAGTTCCAATCCTGCCTGGATTCCACCGACCAAGGCTGTTGAAAAATAGAAAGAGAGATCATCCAAAGAGAAAGTGGTACAGAAGGAGAAAGCAACCCGCAAGCCACCCACTAAGCAATGAAGCTCTATTGACACAGATACTTCCACATCTCAACAGCCTAAGCAGAAGAGGCGTCAATTGCGCAAGGTTCAAGAGTTTCCACCACCAATTGAAGAACTTCCAGAAGAAATAGCAGATACTCCACAGGCAGAACAAGAAATAACTCAAACCGAACGAGTTAGGGCAGAACTAGGTGAGGAGGCACAACAGGCTGGAGAGCCAATTTTTGTTAAACTCGAGTCTAGCTATCATCCATGCCAGGGAAGCGACTTCTCGCCGGCCAGAATAGCTACACCCTCACCTGCCAGAATGCAGAGAATAAGTGACGAGGACGAAGAGGAGGTAGAATCTGCAGATGAAGAAGAGGAAAAGAACCGCCAAGCAGAGGGTGTTATTAATTTGCTGGAAAGTGAAGCAGATCACTCTGTTTTACAAGATTTTCCTGGCATTCATCTTCTACAAGAGAGTCTGGGAGCAGCTAAGCGTGTCAAATTTTACTTGCTGGTCAAGGACAGCGAGTACTACATCTTTGATGCCTTGCTCCAGACTAGAACAATAGAAGAACTGAAGAAGGAAGACGCTACTTTACTTAGCTTACTACAAACCAGCACTGTCAGCGAAGTGCGCACATAATATCCACAACTTATCCTTGCGCTCATGAAGCATGAGGCAAATCTTCTGAAGATTGACCTAAAGCCATTTTTCTCAGATAAAATGGACTTCTTTTCTAGTGTACCAGATGTAGAAACTAATCAAGATGTCCATATGGAGAAACCCGCACAGCCTCAGTTCACCAGTCAACCAGACCAACAAGATACACCAGCTCAACCACCAGCACAAGAAGCAGAAAAGCCAAAGACGAAGATAAAGAAGATCCCTATCATCCACCTTGATCCAGTCGAAGAGACTCTAGTGGGGCAGGACATTGATGGCGAACCCAACAATGAATTGTATACTCCAGGGGTAGCCCAGAAGCTGAAGAAGAACGTCCACTTCTATGAGATGGAGGAATTGTTGGAAAGGGAGACCAGTACTTTCAATAATTATCAAATCGATAACCTGATCACTCTTCGGGTTGAAGATCATATGACCGATACCTGCAACATGCTCCAAGAAAAGACCACCCAGATCCTCACTGATTTCAATAAACATAAAAAAGATTATGTCAATGATATGGAACTCGATATAAGAAGAAAGCTCAGAACTCTCCAGAAGGAACTAGATAAAAAGATTGACGATGATCGCACTGCCACAGAAGGAGTTCATGAGAAGTTCACCCTCAGATTAGAAGTGTTGGGAACCCTAAGATTAGTGTTGATGATGGTCTCTCGAAACACACTTAGCTGTTCTTTATGTTTAACCTGTTCTCGTGTAAAAACAGATCACTATAGATAAGGTGATTTCTGTTTTGGAACAGACTAGGAGATGACTTAAAATGTAAAGGATATATTCCTATAGAAGTCATTCTCTAACTAGAATAGGATGAAAGTCATTGCTTTATGCCAAAGAAGAATCGATCTGCTGTAACAGACAGTGACCAGATCGATGACCAGATCGATGCCAACAGCGATGAACCAGAGCGACTGAGTCATCAAACAATAAGCTAACATCATCCTACACATCATATGCACTTGCCACGTCAAGATCAAGGTCCATCCAACAGGGTTTGGAAAGAAGATCTACGATTAAAACAAATAAGGAAAGAGACCGTTAACAATCTGATTTCCATAAATCAAAGATTGAGTCAACCTTTCCTATATGGCAAGAACAGATATGATGGAAACCATTGATTGGCAATATATCATCTATCTCACGCCAATCAACAAACGGCTAGAATTTCAAAAATTCAATGCCTATATAGTTGAAATCAACAATCTGGAAAATGTGAGAACACGCACGAGCTATACTGCAATTATCCTTCAAGTTTTCTACATTCCAGACTTAGAGCTTCAACATCTTGTGATTCTACATCACACCAACCACCTCGATTCAAGTC
>JAPKLX010003921.1:0-10499 GCA_026898415.1 Leonotis leonurus | reverse complement strand
TCGTTATTTCCCTTTCAATTCGTGAGTTCTTTACTGTTTCCTTTATTTCTTTCTTTTACTGTTTTATGCATTCTTGTTCTTCGTGCTTTATTTTGATTAATTATCAAACCATTAATACAAACCTTTCAATCATGTTAATTAATCAGTTCAAGACATGTTTAGATTTCGTTTCTTTAATTATTCGTTCTTAGAAATAGGATTTAATTGCTTTCTTCATTCTTGCCTAGATAGTTCGCATTTATATTCCTTTAATTCTTTTTTCCTAGTTAATTAATTAGAGTAGTTAAAAAACAAAACCCCCATTCTTTTACTGCTTTCTTGTTCTTCAATGTGAATGAAGTCCTGTTTAGCCTTCCTTGAGAATACGACTAGGGTTATGCTTAATCACACTAATAACAATGATCTCGTCCAAATTGCGAGTAGTATAGTTCATTAAGCACGACACATTCCTTTAAGTATATCGGCTGGAAAAATTCCTCGTGCCCGTTACTGAATCCCTTTATCGGACAGTGGGTCTGGTCTAAACAACGCCACGTACTTAAGGTTATATTTGCACGAAACAGATATCAATTATCTTAATTTAGATCCTAATTACTAAATAAATTGGATCTCCTTGATTTAATACTTAGGCTTTAATTATCTAAATTAATAGCTCTAAATATTAACACTTAATATATATTACTATCCCTTCTTCCATTATTAGTATTACTAATTAATGTAGCTTAATCTTATTTAAAATGATAAGCTCAATTCAATTAAGTCTTAACCTATTACATGTTAAACTAATCCATTTAAATTAATTAAGGGAGCTTTACTAATTAATTTAATTAGTTAAGTATTAATTATCTTAATTTTAGTAATTGGGCCCATTCTAATTATTATGGTCCAATCCTAATTTATTTTTCGGCCCAGTAGGATTAAACTCTTGGCCCAATTTATTTTCTCCCTGAAGGCCCAGAAACAAATAAATTTTCAGTCCAATCATTTTTTTTCACCCGACCCGTTTCCTAGAAACCCTATTTTCTTCTAACCCTAATTCACTTCACTTCTTTCTTCTTCCCAGACACAAACCCTACGCCTCTTTCTCCCTCTCTCGTTCTCTTTGCTCCCCTCTCTACTCTCTGCCTCTCTCTCCCTCGATTCCTCTCTTTCTGCCTCTAATCTCCCTTTCTCACTTTCTGCCTCTACTCTCTCGACTGAACTCTCTCTCGCTCCCTGCCTCTTACAGTGGTGTTTCCACTTCTAATTTCTTTCCAAGGAGGTAAGATAGCTTTTAAATTTTCTGTTTTAAATTTTTAACCCTTATATGATTCTGCATGTTAGAGAGTTAAATTAAGATTCAATTTGGGAAGGGTTTGGGTGAATTCTGTAATTTCTGAAATGGTTTCTTTTCTGAAATAGGGTATTCGGTTTGGTTGATTAGGGTTGAGATGATTCGGAGGTGGAGTTCTGTTTGGTGGTTTGGGGTTCGGTGGTGGAAATTGATCAGTTCTGCTTTTGCTAGGTAAATTTCTATATATGATAAACTCTTTTAATCTTTCTTGTTAAATGTTTGACTTTCTAATTGTATTTCCATGTTTGGGCAGCTTGGATGGAGGTTTGAGTTCTTAGAACCACCGAATGGCACACAGTGTTTAGTCTCATTTTGTTCGTCTAAACTTAGGTTTTTAGTAGTTCTATTCGTATTATTTTCCCTCGTTCTGTGATGATTTGGCCCGAATTATGTTTCATTTTATGTTTCAGGATTATTGGCCTAAACGAGCGTTGAAGTCGGAAAAAGAACGAAGAAGAACCGAAAAACGAGAAGAAAATGAAGACAAGCACCGAAGCACAAGTCAGCGGCCGCGTGAAGCCCAGCGGCCGCTGACTAGGCCATGCGCGCCAGCGCCGTGCCAGCCTTAGCGCCCGAGTCAGCGGCCGCTGACTTCACTAAGCGGTCGCTGACCCCGCAAATTTCGCGCGGGCCGTTGCAACCAACTCTCGTGCCACTCGGAACAAACCTAGTCAGCGCCCGGTGACCTCCAGGGACCGCTGACTTGCCTCTCGCTATATAAAGACACGTCGCGCCATTGAGTCGATATACCTCAACTCTCCGTGCTGCGTCCCGACTTCTTTTGGCACGAATTCCTAGACTAGTTTCCCAGCATATTTTTACTGTTTTTAGTTCGTCTCGATCCCGCATTCAAGGGTCGAGACTTAGCATTCTAGATAGGATCTTTCATTCCGTTCTTCGTTTTAGAGTTAGCCGATTACAACATTCGAACACCGTATTTCCAGATTTTCATTGTCGTTTCCAGACGTACTTCAAGTATTAATTCAAGTTTGTTTCTTTCCCTTTACTTCTTGCTTTTATTTATTTATTGTTATCGTTGTTTCGTTATATGCTTTCAAGTTATTTCACAGTTTTTAATTTCCAGATTTATTTTCGTTCTTCTTTCGTTTTCAAACTTCAAGTTCTTTACTTTCTTAGATTAGATTTAATTTCCGTTCTTAGTTTAGATTTTAATTGCTTTCTTATTTACTTTCCTCGCCTAGCTATAGAAATCCAAATCAAACTTTTTTTTAATTGCTTTCCGTTTTTACGAACAAAGAATATAATCGCCCTGCTAAGCCTTCCTTGAGAATACGACTAGGGTCAGCTTATTAATCTATAACGAACTCGTTTTAAATTGCGAGTGACTTAATATAATTGGAAGTATATCGGCTGGAAATATTCCTCGTGCCCGATACTGAGTCCCTTTATCGGACAGTGGGTCTGGTCTAAACAAAGCCACGTACTGACAGTTTAAAATAAGTTGAAATAAATTTTGGCGCCGTTGCCGGGGAAGACTTTAGGCGATTTAATTCATTGTTCTTTTTTTTCTTTTTCTTTTTCCTTTTCCGTTTATTTTATTTTACTATGTTTACTTTCTTCTTCTATATTGTGGTGCGCGTGACGTTTTTGTCGAGTGTTGTTTATGCAAGGTCGCCACAGTGCTAGAAAGCCATTGACGCCTTTCATTGATAATATAAACCAGAAACGAGTTATTTTAGCATCCGTAGAAGAAGACATTGAGCACATTGATGAATCTTCGCTTCCGCGTTTATTCGAAGAGATGGCCAATGAGAGAGCGGACGAGAGGCCGCGTTATATGGGCGATTTCACTAGGCCCAAGTTCGGGACAACTCTTACTTCAGCCATCGTTCTCGATACCGCAGTCCGAAATTATGAGTTGAAGCCACACCATCAATCACTACTTCCGACGTACCATGGACTCCCGAGTGAAGATGCTTTGACGTTCATCCGAGAATATTGCACGGTGGTGCAAACTTTCCCTCTTCACTCTCTGACGGAGGATCAACTCAAGTTAAAGTGTTTTCCTTACACATTGAAGGATAGGGCCAAATCTTGGTTCTTATCTCTTCCATCCGGAACACTCACTACTTGGGGATCGGCTTGTGAGAAATTCATGTTGAAGTACTATCCGCATCACAAAACTCAAGCGGTGCGTACTAAAATAATGAACTTCGCACAAGCACACGACGAGCCATTCCATGAAGCGTGGGAGAGATTTCAAGAGCTACTTCAACAGTGTCCTCACCATCAAATGGCACCGGAGATGCTCTGTCAATTTTTCTATGATGGTTTGCTTCAGACTACTCAATTCATGGTGGACAGTTCGGCGGGGGGCAATATTGCAGTCAAAACGGCGGAGGAGATGAACGAGATCTTTGAAACCCTAGCCGCGAGTTCACATCAAAAATCCACACGCCCGAGACGAATGGAAGCTAGTGCCGTTACTACGAGTCCTAACCTTAAGAAACAAATGGCGGATATGATGAGGGAGTTACAAGAATTAAAGATGAACCGACCCCCATCACCATCCGTTCCGCAAGTTGCACCTGAGCCATGCGGTATTTGTGGTGACTACGGCCACATAGCGGATGAGTGCCCACGAATGGCGGAGATGACTGCCGAAGGCGAGGCGGAAATTTATGCCGCGCAAGGATTTATGCCTCAACCACCCCCACAACAAAACTCATGGAGAAATCAACAAAGCATGGGGTGGAGGCCTCAATTTCAAGGAGCACAAAATTTTCAAAATCGACGTCCTCAAGCTCCGAATTTCCAACCTCAATACCAACGTCAACCGCAGCCATATTTTCCACCACAACCACCACAACAACAATTCTTTCCATCACAGCCGCAACAATTCTATCCACCACCGGCACCACAACAACCGCATCCACCTACTCCGTCCCAACGATCATCGATCGAAGAGAGTTTGGCCGCTTTTATGCAAGAGAGTAAGAAAGCGCGAGAGGCCCAAGACGCCACGATTAAACGTCTCGAGACAGCTATGGGGCAGATTTCTGGCGCAGTAAATCAACTTCAACAAGGCCAACAAACGGGGAAGATTCCGGGGCAAGGGCATCAACCACATCAAGCCCAAGCCGTGACGGTATTAAGGAGTGGAAAGACGATTGATAACAAGGTGGAGATGCCACCCGAAGTGGAGGATACCGAGCCTAGCGAAAAATTACACAAGGCGGCAAATCCATATGTTCCGCCTATTCCTTATCCTAGCAGACTAAGGAACGCGAAGAACGATCAACAATTTGAGGATTTCTACAAAATGCTATCTAAGGTAAATGTGAATTTACCTCTTTTGGAAGTCATTCAAAATGTTCCCGCCTATGTTAAATTTTTCAAAGAATTGGCGGCAAAGAAGAGGAAGTTTGGTGACCGAGAAGTAGTAACAGTCTCCGAAGTGGCGAGCTCCATCATGCAACAACCCTTACCGCCTAAGCAACACGATCCAGGTAGTTTTGTTATTAATATTGCTTTAAGAAACGGTAAGAAAGCATCAGGCATGTTAGATTTGGGAGCCGGAATTAATTTGATGCCATACTCTATTTTTAAACAATTAGAATTAGGTGAGCTTAAATCCACTCGCATGTGCTTACAGCTAGCCGATAGATCCGTTAGATATCCTAGAGGTGTCATTGAGGATGTTTTGGTGCAAGTAGGTGGTTTGATTGTTCCCGTTGATTTTGTTGTTTTGGAGATAGGAGACGTGCATGAAAACGGTGTAGAGGATACACTCCTTTTAGGAAGACCATTCATGGCCACGACTAATACCTTAATTGATGTTAAAAATGGCACGATTAAAATGACTGTTTTAGGAGAGGAGGTTTCTTTTTCTGCTCATAGGAACCGCACCATACCATCCGCAGATTTTATTGATGATTATTGCTTCATTGACACTATTGATACCTTGGCCGAGAGTTCTTTTTTGCAGGATTTTTCGAGTAAAGATGTTTTAGTGCAGGAAATTGACGAGAAATCCATCACTCCGGAAAAATTAGAGGAGATTCCGACACCTAGCAAATTGGAACTCAAGAAGCTACCCGCACATCTTAAATATGTGTTCTTGGAGAACGGAGAAGACAAATCGGTGATCATCTCATCCGAGTTAACAAAGGACCAAGAAGGCTTACTACTCCCAATTCTCAAAAAGCACAAACTCGCTTTCGGATGGGGCCTAGCGGACATTCGTGGCATCAGTCCCACTACATGCATGCATCGCATCAATCTTGAGGAGGGCACCATTCCAAAACGAGATAGCCAACGACGACTCAATCCTGTCCTCATGGAAGTCGTACAAAAAGAAATTTTCAAATTGTTGGCGGAAGGTATTATTTATCCCATTGCGGATAGCGAATGGGTGAGCCCGGTACATGTGGTACCCAAGAAAGGAGGAATCACGGTGGTCCTAAACGATAAACAAGAGCTTGTTCCTTCTCGACCTGTCACGGGGTGGCGGATGTGCATTGACTACCGCAAATTAAATGCCGCCACTAAAAAGGACCATTTTCCTCTTCCTTTTATTGATCAAATGTTAGATAAATTATCCGGACATGAATTTTATTGTTTTCTTGATGGTCTTTCAGGATATTATCAAATTGCTATCGCACCGGAAGATCAAGCGAAAACGGCGTTTACAAGCCCTTTCGGCACATACGCCTATAGGAGAATGCCATTCGGATTGTGCAACGCACCCGCTACTTTTCAAAGGTGCATGATGTCTATATTTTCGGAGATGATAGGGGATTTCGTTGAAATTTTCATGGATGACTTTTCGGTATTTGGCTCATCTTTTAATGATTGTCTAATTAAAATTGAGAAAGTACTTGAACGATGTGTTGAAAGCGGCCTAACATTGAGTTGGGAAAAGAGCCACTTCATGGTTAAAAGTGGCATTGTTCTAGGTCATATTGTTTCTAGTGCAGGCATTGCGGTTGATAAGGCGAAAATTGAGGTGATTGAAAAATTACCCCCACCAAGAGATGTCAAGGGTGTTAGAAGTTTCTTAGGCCACGCAGGTTTTTACCGACGTTTCATTAAAGATTTTTCAAAAATCTGCCAACCACTTTGTCATTTACTAGCTCAAGATGTTCCTTTTGATTTTGACGACTCTTGTTTGCATGCTTTCACCATATTGAAAGAAAAATTGATTTCTGCCCCTATCGTTGTTGGTCCGAATTATTCTATTCCTTTTGAGATTATGTGTGACGCATCTAATTTTGCAGTGGGAGCTGTTTTAGGTCAACGAGTGGATAATATGCTTCGTGTGATTTACTACGCCAGTTTGACATTAAACTCGGCCCAAGTAAATTACACTACCACAGAGAAAGAGATGTTCGCCGTCATTTTTGCCTTAGACAAATTTCGATCTTATATCTTAGGATCTAAGGTAATTGTTCATAGCGACCATGCGGCCTTGAGATACTTATTGACCAAATCACAAGCAAAACCGCGATTAATTAGGTGGGTTCTACTTTTACAAGAATTTGATGTAGAAATAAAAGATAGGAAGGGCAGTGAAAATTATGTGGCCGATCATCTTTCTAGAATTGAGCATTCACATGTTGATACATCTTGTGTTTCCGATAGTTTTCCTTATGAGAATGTCTCTGAAATTTTGATTACTCCTTGGTATGCCGATATTGTGAATTATCTAGCATGTAATCTACTTAGACCCGGCCTAACGTCCCAAGAGGAGAAAAGATTTCGTTATGTTTGCAGGCAATATTTTTGGGAGGAACCTTACCTTTTCAAGTTAGGCAAGGACAGTATAATCCGACGTTGCATTCCGGATTCCGAGCAAGAGCAAGTGCTACGTTTCTGTCATGCATCCCCGTGTGGAGGACATTTTGGAGGACAAAAGACGGCTCATAAAGTTTTGCAAAGCGGATTCTTTTGGCCGACTCTCTTCAAGGATGCTCAAGCATTCTATTTAGCATGTGATAGATGCCAACGAGTTGGTACCATAAGTCGCCGCAACGAGATGCCTCTTCAAAACATATTGGTAGTCGAAATTTTCGATGTGTGGGGTATCGATTTCATGGGCCCTTTCCCTAAATCTTTTGGCTTTGAATATATCCTTTTAGCAGTCGACTATGTCTCCAAGTGGGTTGAAGCTATCCCCACTAAGACTTGTGATGCTAATGTTGTTCTCAAGTTTATACAGGAAAACATCTTATGCCGATTTGGTTTCCCTCGAGCTATCATTAGCGATGGAGGAAAACACTTCTGCAATAAGTTGTTCGACAAATTGATGAAAAAGAATGGGATCACCCACAAAGTTTCCACCCCATATCATCCACAAACCTCGGGGCAAGCCGAAACAAGCAATAGGCAAGTGAAAGCTATTTTGGAGAAAACCGTGAAACCATCCCGGAAGGATTGGGCGATCAAGCTAAATGATGCCTTATGGGCATATAGGACGGCTTTCAAGAGCATTCTCGGGATGAGCCCGTACCGTCTTGTGTATGGGAAGGCATGCCACTTGCCGGTTGAAGTAGAATACAAAGCTTATTGGGCTATTAAGTCAACAACATGCGACCTCGACAGCGCAGCCGAGAAGCGAGCACTACAAATTTCCGAGCTTGATGAGCTTAGAAACGAGGCGTACGAGAGTGCACGTATCTACAAAGACAAAGTTAAGCGAATTCATGATCGCCGTATTGTTCACAAGGAGCTAAAGCCGGGAATGAAAATTCTACTTTTCAACTCCAGACTTCGATTATTCCCGGGCAAACTCAAATCTAGGTGGAGCGGCCCTTTCATGATCAAGGATGTACTACCATCCGGGGCCATTGAACTATATAGTAACGACGGAGAAAATTCTTTTCGAGTAAATGGACATAGGGTAAAACCGTACATTGAAGGCGACTCTATGCTCGAAGTTGTGGAGTCAACGCCCATCTCTGATCCTCCGTTACATTAATTCCGTCTCGTCGAGCTAACGACGTGAAACAAAGCGCTTCGTGGGAGGCAACCCACGCTCGTTTTTCCCGTTTTTCTTTTTTATCTTTTATTTTCTTTTATTTTGTTTTTGAGTCTTTTATTTATTTCTTGGTTTGTTTCTTTGTTCTTAGGTACCATCGGGTTGCGCGAAAACCGAGTCGAAAGCAATTCCCGGAAGAAAATAGGATGGACTTGACGAGAGGCAGGTCAGCGACCGCGGCACCCTTAGCGGCCGCTGACCCTGCGCACCACCTGCGCGCCAGCGCTCCGCGCCAGCGCCAGCGGCCGTGTGCCACGTCGAGTCAGCGGTCGCTGGCCCGTCAGCGGCCGCTGACCATAGTTTCGTAAAATCCTCCAAATCTCCTCCGAAGCAGCTTCACCTATTTACGTAAGTACACTCAGCGACCGCTGACACGTAAGCGGCCGCTGAGTTGGCCGAATCTCACCTATTTCACCTTCTCTCTCCCTAATTCTTCCATTTTTTCCCCATCCTTCTCCCCCCAATTCCCCCAACCCTAATCCTCCCCAATTCTCATTCTCCAATTACTCTTTCCATATTTCATATCTTCACCCAAATTCATGAATTCACCATCACTTTTCCATTCTCTATCATTCTATCCGAGCACATTCCCTTTTCATCCACAAATTTAACCAAAATCCTAAACCCTCATTCCATCCCAAAACTTGCTCACCAAGTGTTTGTTGAAATTCCTGTGGGGAGAAAAAGATCCAAAACAAGTGAAGTTGGGCGATCTAGCCACCAAGGAGAAGGCGAAGAGGAATTACATCCCGTCCGTGATCACATTCCGACTTATGATGCTCCGTTCCCAATTTACACCAATCAAGAGGGTACACTTTACACTCGTTTTATTTCTCTTGATATCACACTTCCACGAACATTGGATTGGGATCTTATGTCTAGCCTAGGCATTGAATCTAAATTAACTCGTTATTTGAAGAACATTGGTTTAGATAAGTATGCTAGACTAGAAATTGATGGATATAGGGAGCTTGGACTTGAATTTCTTACTACTTTTGATGTGGCTGCTGATTTTAAGTCATTTACATTCCGTTATCGAGGTATTGATCATTCCATTACTACTTCTATGATGAAATCCATCTTTGGATTTCCTACCTCGGGGCTCCATCGGGTGCCCCCGGAATTTAATCCGAATTTAGCATGGTTTGAGCTTACAGGTTTTCATAATTGGGCATCGGGAGGGATGTCCAGTGGCTTTCTTCGGGACCCCGAGATCGGCGTTCTCCACAAGTTCATTGCCTACTCCATCTCGGGCAATGAACAAGCCAACAAAGTGAACACAGTGGAGTGCTTCCTACTTCATTGTGCTATCAAGAAGACGAAGATTTGTCCATCCTCTTTCATATTCGAGGCCCTCCAATCAATTCAAAGGCGGAAGCGGGCCCATGCCTCCCTTCTACATCTTGCTACCCCTCTAGCCTTGCACCTCCGACTCATCGGTACAAATGGCCCTCCCAACCATGAACCGCTCCTCACGAAGTACATTGACATCAATGAATTGCGGGGTGCGCCATTCGCCCTTTCTCGCACCGAGTTAGTACCACAAGAGCGGAGGAATTGTGTGCGGCGCTATCTAAACGCCCAAGTTGCATCCCGAGCATCTAATGCATCTGAAGAACCGGGAGATGCACATATGGAGGATAATGAGGAAGCTCAATCCGAACATGAGGAGGACGAGCAAGCCGAGGACGAGGCCGACGCCGCTTGGCTTGGCTATGATCACGCAGACACCGCCGAAAGATCCGAATGGGGTACCCAATCACAATGGGGTACCCAGTCTCAATGGGGTACCCAGTCACAATGGGGCCGACAACCTCAATGGAACGTCCAATGGGAGCATTTCACTTCCGAGGTCACCACAGGAATACGCGAGATGCGATCTGACATCCGCGACTTACATACTCGCCTCGACACACATCAACAGCAGTGGGAGGCTCAGAACCGGGCGATGGAAGAGCAAACCCGACTACTCCGAGAGATGCAACAACAATGGTCCTCTTGGACTCTTGGCGGTGCACCCACCTATCCTCCCCCCGACCAACAGTGAGCCTTTGTCTCACTGTTGAGGTACCTTTATTGCTTTCTTTTCCTTTCGTGTGAGTGTGTTTTCGGTTAACTTTTGTTTTTTCTTTTGTTTCTTAGTTTTTGTTTGCAGGTTTTTTTTTT
>JAPKLX010000694.1:33391-56705 GCA_026898415.1 Leonotis leonurus | reverse complement strand
GTTTCGAGATACCATCATCAACACTGAAATCTTTAGGGTTCCCAACAATTTCCCCCTTGTTGATGATGTCGAAACCACACTTTACAAGAAGAATCCTATCAGCTTATAAGGAGCGATCTGGTCTGATATCCAGATTGATTTAATTACGTTATTAAGTTTATAACGTTTTAGGATATTTTCATATGTGTTCTGGACAATAAAAAGTTGTCATCAGAAACTCAAGAAAAATGCTTCATATATTGCAGACAAAAGAGTTTACAGAAAGATCAAAACAAAAACATAAGAAAAGCAGATCATGAAGATATGAGAAATAAGTCTATCTGCCTTTTCTTTTCTCTTCCTGTTGTCTCTTCAGCTTTGCTCTGGTCTCATCAGAGATAAGCTGCACGCTTTCGTACACCCCTTCTCTTACCCTTATGTAGTCAGGGTCTTCAGCATCCACCTTATACCCTCTGTTTTCTGCTAGTTGATTTATGAAGTTTAGCAGAAAAGTCTTGTCAGGGAGGTCTGTCCCAGGGATGGTGGGACAGGTTCTGAACTCCCTTTCTGGAGCAGTTATTGAGATTTGGGCTTTAGCAGCTGCTGTTCTGATCTCCTCCACCAGATCTTTTGCATCGTTTTGATCAAGGTATAGATTGAAGGCTTCATTTGGTGACCCCTCACAGTAAAGAGGTTCCCTGAGGAAATAGCGACACATGATAAATCCATATTTCAGGCCTTCAAATCCTTCCTTCAAGTGATCTTGGGACCCAGTTGGTCTCTCCCTGTTTGGTCAGTGATCTTCGGATAGGAGCAGAAGAGAACCAGCTGGATCCTGCTCTTTTCTTTTTCTTGGGTGGTTGGGATGATCTGCTTGGAGTAAAAGTCTTTTGTGCTTGGAATGAAGGAGAGCTGACTGGACTAGGTCGATCTGGTATGATAGTTGGTTTCTTTGCAGTTGATGCACCAGATCCAGACAAGCTCTTCTGTTTCTCTTGTGCTGCTTTCTCTTTCTTCTTCTCCTGTGTAGCAGATGACAGCTTTTTCTTCCCAATCCCTTCCCCCTTTTCGACATCATCAATAAATGATTGAATGAATGTCTTGAGGGAGGTGACCTCGGTCTTCAACTCTGCGACCTCTTTGTCCGATTCAAATCTGCTAGACAGCAGCGATGTAATGTTGAGATTGGAGTCATTGATCTGTTTCTGAAGAGAGGCCTGTGTGTTGGCCAGGTCAGATTTGATCTCTTCTTGTGCTGCCTTGATGTCTGCAGTTTCATCAAAGTAGGATTTGATTAGAGTGGATGTTGGGTAGTGCAGATCGTGTAACTTCCTTTCCACAAAGGATTTGCCATCAGTTTCAAGCTGCCTGAGGAGTGATCTGGTGTATGAATTAGCCTCTTTGACGATGTCTGCTGTGAGACCATCAGTCTGCTCCTTGACTATGGCGTGTACCATGTCCTTCTCCTTTTCTGCAAAGGCACTGATGATTTTGTACATCTCCTTCACTTTGAATTCAGTTGAAAACATGCTTTGATCTATCTGAGCTTTCCTCTCATCAGCGGCAGCCCGATCATCATCTAGTTTCTTACTGATCTCTTCAATCTTCAGTCTACAGATTCGCCGCAGATCAGAATCGACCTTATTGACCTGAGCTTGCAGGTGGTCGTTGAACTCTGTGAGTATGCGTGTGGCTTCATCTTGAACTGTGGTCAGTGTTCCATACATGTACTGATCCACCTTCTTGGAGATGAGATCTCTGATTTGAATGTGAGATAGGGATTGATGTTGGTCCATCAATATATCTTCCAAGGTGTATGTCTGCACATGTATGTTCTGTGCAGCTGCAACAGCAGGAGTGATGATGTCATTGGTGAGCTCGCCTCCGATGTTCTGTCCAAGGAGTTCTTCCTTTTCTGGTTCTTCCTTAGTTGGTGCAGGTGGGGTAGTGATCTGCACACCAGTGTCAGTCATGACCTGGTCTGGTGCAGGTTCTGCTATTTCTGCACCCTGTTGGTGAGCAACAGATGGGGCAGTCTCAACATCTTCTTTATCAACTACACTGTCATAAAAGTCTAGCTTTCCAGCCTTCTCATATAGTTCTCTCAGATTTATCTGTTGCTTCTGAGCTTCTAGCTGAGCTATTGCAAGGATGGATTGTGAGTAGCTTTCTCTGAGCTCAGCAACTGATGAAACTTCAAAAATATTTAACAGTGTGGCTTCTTCTGCCTTGAGCTGGTCAATTGTTCTGATTTTAAGAAGTGCATCTAAAACATAGAACTCCTTGTCTTTGATCAGCAGCAATAGTTTGACTCTCTTAGCTGCATCGTAGCTCTCTGGTGTGAGCTGGATGCTTGGAAATGTGCTGAGGACAGCTCTGTCTGCTTCTGCTTCAATCATTTTGACCACGGACTGAGCTGTTTTATTCTCCACATCTTCATCTGAAGATTCAATTGCTTCTTCATCTTCTTCATTGATTTGCTCTAGAGGCTCAGCAGAAGATGAGCTGATCGTGTGAGCTGGAGAAAAGTCCCTGGGCTGATCTGGGTGTACTGTAGACAGAGGCTCCACATCTTCTGGTTCACCAATTATTACAACTTCTTCCTCCTCAACCTCCTGTTGAGGGATTACAGTTTCTGCAGCAGTAGGGGCTTCGGTCTGTATCTCGGCAGAGAGTTTGTGAAGCCTTCTGCGTTTGGGTTTGGGCTGCTGTGCTGCGGTAGAAGTATCTGTTTCAACAGAACTGGCCCTCCTGGTCACTCTCTTGGAAGGGGTTCTCTCAGCTGGCTTCTCTTTGGTGACCTTAGATTTTGTGGAGTGTTCTGCTGGACCGGATGGAGGAATCCAGATGGGATTCGAGTTCCCCATCTCCATCAGAGCATTAAAGACTACAGGGTCCTTTGCTCTGGTAATCAGATTTGCTGAAATGCCCATTAACATTTCAATCTGATGTTGGTCCTTTGGAAAATGCTGTTTCGCATTGAACTCAATTGATGTATCCCATTGGTGATGAGGAAAGAATGATTCCAACATAAAGCTGATCTTTGTGGAATGTCGAAGTGTGCTCCTTTTAACTTCAAGGCCAGGGGAGCTGCCTTTCACGAATAGGATCATCTTGGCCTCCTTTGCCAAGAGATCGTATAAGATCCTGCTCCAGTTGACAGGCAGATCAAGAACCACTGCAGCTAATATCCTGAACTTTTCAGGTGTAACCTGGTCGTAGGACCCATTGTGATTGAGGAAAATCCGCTGAACGAATTCAAACAGGATCCTGAACTCTGGTGCGAGAAGTGAGCGAACAAACATCCTGTTTGTGTAATGGATGGGCACGATCATGACCATCTCCACAGCTTCTTGCAGCTGTTCTGCAGTAATTTCACCCAGTTCTAATCCCTCATCCTTGACTTTATAAGCAGCGTTGATAAGATTGATGACATTGTAGGGAGTGTTGCTGACAGTATTCCCTTTACTCACCCTGATGGTGGCCTCATCTCCACCTCTCTCTCCCTGCCATGAGAGGTAGAAGGCAGCAACATCCTTGGGTAGGAAGTGCACAGGGTGTGAGGTAATAATATTGAGCACTATCCTTCCATCAGTGAGCACTATCCTTCCATCAGTGAAGTATAAGTGCCACAAAAGCAGTTTATGCAGTTCTATAATATTTACAGAGATTACAGACAAAAGAATAGAAACAGAGTAAAACCATTTAGATATACGAATAAGAGTTAAAACAAAAAAAATGAGAACCCTTTGCACTGTCGAACAAGATCGAATGCCTTTTCCAGTTTATGAAACCCGAAGGTGTCAAGAACCGCAAAAAGGTCTTGATGAATATAAGGTTTCAAGAAGTTTGCTTGTTCCAGAAAAGCAGATGATTTGGGAGCCATTTTTGCTAGAAAATGGGAGATTTACGAAAGGTTTACGAAGAAAGAGAGAAAATTGGGAGGTAGAAAATTTGCTAAGGTTTCGAGAAATATGTAAGTGTGAGTGATACATGAAATCCCTTATCAGATATATACATGGAAGAGAAGATAAGTAGAGTAATTAAATATTCAGAAATCCTTCCCTTTTTCAGCTTTCCCGCCTTTCCATATACTAGGTTTTCAACCCATAGCCGCCTCTCGTTATCGTATGATACATGCGCTATAATCGAACGGTTGTGAAATGGCGCGTTATCATCGTTGCAGTCTTTTTATCTCCCTTTTTCTTGATTTGGTATATATATTCTCGATCACGTCTCCCAATTACTGTAAGTAATCATCAAAAAATAAAAGATTTGATATCTAATGTCAGAATATATATATATTAGTCACCGTATATAGTTGACCTTTCCCCCCTTAACCAAGTAATATAATAATGAATAGAAATATTAATTCCATATCCACGTGGCATTAGGTAATCTGGTTGAGGTCAATCTCATTTATGGTGATGACTATCGATCTGGTTGACTCCTTTAATGAATTCCCAGTTGGAATTATGATCAATCTGTTGTTTACAAATACTTAGTGATCTGGTAGTAGTTCCCTGTTAGATTTTGCAAATAAGCTGGAGTTTATCAATCTGCACCATGATGATCTGGTTTTGATTCACTGTTGGAATATTGAATTTGATCTGGTTCAGATCAATCTGGTCCTATCTTCAAGATTTAAAAGTCCTAGTTTTCCACAAAGCATCTTAAATCTTTCTTCTGGTAATGCCTTAGTGAGAATATCTGCTCTCTGAATCTCAGTATGTATTTTCTCAATCTGTACATGTTTTCTTTCAACATGATCTCTTATAAAGTGATGTCGCACATCCACATGTTTGCATCTGGTATGCAAAACAGGATTCTGTGTGATTGCTATAGCACTTGAGCTGTCACAGAAAATTGGAATTTCCTTGACATTGATCTCATAGTCTTTAAGGTGTTGTCTTAACCACAGTATTTGTGCACAGCAACTTCCTGCTGCCATGTATTCTGCCTCTGTAGTTGAGGTGGCAACTGATGTCTGTTTCTTAGAGAACCAAGAAATCAGTTTATTTCCTAGAAACTGACATGTACCAGATGTTGACTTTCTGTCCAGTTTGCATCCAGCGTAGTCTGAGTCAGTATATCCAGTTAGTTCAAAGTTGTCTTCACATGGATACCATAATCCTATATGGGCTGTTCCCTTAAGATATCTTAGTATCTTCTTGGCTGCTTCCATGTGAGACTCTTTGGGGTTTGCTTGATATCTAGCGCATACTCCTACTGCAAAAGTGATGTCAGGTCGACTGGCAGTTAGGTAGAGTAGTGATCCTATGATCCCTCTGTATTGTGTGATATTAGCTGGTTTTCCCTCGGGATCTGGATCAATTTTCCCATTTGTATGCATTGGGATTTTCACTGGATTACTGTCTTTTAATCCAAACTTGGTCAGCAGATCGTTGATGTATTTTGTCTGATTAATAAAGATACCATCTGGTAGTTGCTTGACCTGCAAACCTAAAAAGAAACTCATTTCTCCCATCATGGACATTTGATACTTATTTTTCATAAGTTCAGCAAATTTGTCACACAGATAGGTAGATTGAGATCCAAAAATGATATCATCTACATAGATCTGGACTAAGAGAATGTTTTCTTTGACTTTGATAATGAACAAAGTCTTGTCAACAGATCCTCTTCTAAATCCAGATTCTAGTAGGAAAGTTGATAAGGTCTCATACCAAGCTCTGGGGGCTTGTTTTAGACCATAGATTGCCTTAGCCAGTCTGTATACTTTCTGATCTGGATCTGCTTCTTCAAATCCAGGTGGCTGTTCCACATATACTTCTTCTTCAAGAATACCATTGAGGAAGGCACTTTTGACATCCATCTGGTATACCTTGAACCGTTTGTGAGCAGCATATGCTAGAAATAGCCTTATAGCTTCTAATCTGGCTACTGGTGCAAACGTTTCATCAAAATCAATGCCTTCTTGTTGATTATAGCCTTTAGCTACTAATCTGGCTTTGTTTCTGACTACTTCACCATTCTCATCTCGTTTGTTTTTGAACACCCACTTTACACCTATTACTCCTTGGTGTTTGGGTCTGTCCACGAGATACCAGACTTCATTTCTTTTGAACTCATTGAGTTCTTCTTGCATTGCTATTATCCAATCTGCATCTTGAAGTGCTTCATAAGCATCAGATGGCTCCATGCGAGAGAGATAACAGCTCAACAATGCACTTTCTCCATGCATTCTTCTGGTTTTCACACGATCTGATGGGTTTCCAACGATCTGTTCTGGTGGATGGTCTTGTATCCATCTTCTTCTCCTGGTCATTTCTTCATCAGATAACTCAGGATCAGTTTGATCTGTTGGTTCCTCAAATTCAGGGTGTGCTGTTGATGTAGCATGAAATGGATTCTCATCTGGGCTTTCTTCTGGATGTTGATCATCATTTGTAGTAATTGTATCATTGTATTCTGTTGATGATCTGTTCTCATCCAGGTTAGGTAGTGATATTCCCCCTTGCTGTATGATCTCCTTAGCAACAGGTTGAGTGATAACTTCTTCATCCTCACTCTTTGAATTCCAAGTAAGAATGTCTTCAAGTAAAAGTTCATTCATCCTTCTGGTAGTCACCTGGTTTTCTGTCTGCTTTCCATCTAGTGATCTGTACTCAACAATAGACTCATCAAAAACAACATGAGGTGTTACTTCCACAATATGAGAATTCTTATTGTAAACTCGATAAGCTTTACTGACATCAGAATATCCTAAGAATATTCCAGGGTCAGTTTTGCTATCAAAAGTTTTCAACTGAGATTTTCCATTATTGTGTATGTAACATAAACAGCCAAAAGTTCTAAAATAGGAAATCTTAGGCTTTCTGTTGTTCCATATTTCATATGGTGTCTTTCCATGTCTGAGTGTGATGGATGATCTGTTTTGAGTATAACAGGCAGTGTAGATGGCTTCTGCCCAGAATTTCTTTGGTAGATTGGTCGAGTTGAGCATTGTGCGTGCTGCTTCTTTGAGTGATCTGTTTCTCCTTTCAACAACTCCATTCTGTTGAGGAGTCCGAGCAGCAGACGTTTGATGAGTGATTCCCATCTTGTTGCAATATGCTTCAATCTTCTGGTTGAGAAATTCTGTTCCTCGATCTGTTCTGATAGAGGTTATACTCATCTCTTTCTGTTTAGTGATCTTGTGTAGAAAATCAGGGAGCTTGTCTAGTGTCTCTTTCTTCTTCATCAGAAAGATAACCCAAGTGATTCTTGAGTAATCATCTATGATTACCAAAGTGTACTTTCTCCCATTGATGCTTAGTGGTTTGACTGGTCCAAACAGATCAAGGTGTAACAGCTCTAGTATCCTTGAAGTTGAGTGAGCTGCTTTGCTTGTAAAGGATGATCTGGTCTGTTTTCCAGCTTGACAAGCATCACATATGTGATCTTTATTATACACTTGATCTGGTAGTCCTTCTACTAACCTTTCCTTGGCAATCCTGTTGATTGATTTGAAATTAAGATGGCTTAATCTCTTATGCCATAGCCAGCTTGTTTCTGATACAGTCTTAGTGACTAAGCAGGTCTCGATCTGGTTTGTCCACTGGACAATATATAACCTATCCTGCAGTTTACCGGTAAGGAGTATTTCATCTCCTTCCTTGTTCTTCACCAGACAGTTGTTAGCATCAAAAACAATCTGATTACCATTAGCACAAAACTGACTTACAGAAAACAGATTGTGACTAAGACCCTCAACATATGACACATTAGTGATAGTGGTCTTGCCAACTCTGATGTTTCCATACCCTCTGGTATATCCTTTTGAATTACATCCAAAAGTGACCTGTGGGCCTGGTTTCTCTATGTAATCTGATAGCAGATTCTTATCACACGTCATGTGTTTTGAGCAACCGCTATCTATAATCCAGATAGTTCCTCTTGCTATCTTACTCCTTCTTGCAGTTCTTTGATCCTGCAATTAATTACACTTAGCTACCCTTTCAACGCTTGGGTGCTTGATTATTAGAAAACAATCCTTTTCGAATCCAGAATATTCTAGGGTTAGGAACAGCAATATAGCAGGTAATGATATTTCCCTCATTATCTACTTTAGATACAAAGTGTATTTCAGATGGATGAAATCTCTCTATCTTATCCTTCTGTAATCCTTTCTTAGTATGTTCTGTTCTGTTGACAATATTTGTCCTGTTGACAATTTTTGTCCTGTTGACATTTGCTCTTTGAAGGTGTTCTGTTTCTGTGTAGTGAGCTGGTTGTCCCCTGGTTTGATGATATTTCCTGTTCTTTGCATCTTTTATTATCATCTTTTGAGGATAACCTTTCTGGTTGTTCAAGTCTTTCACTTGATCTGGTATTTGCTTCCTTTCTGATACGAAGTTTACAGTTCCAGAAGACTTTTCAGAGTGACCTGGATATCCTAATCCAGATGTTCCCTTTTGTTGCAGATTGATTAGCAACTTGGCACGCTCATCGCTCTTGTAGATCATTTCTCTTCCTTTCTTGATCTTTTCTTCAGCAACATTATTTCTTGTAACCAGATCCTTAACTTTTGAGTTAAGTGTGTGGATCTCACTGTCTTTACTCTTGATCTGTTCTTCCAGATCGTTTATTTTAGTAACAAATTGTGTATTTGTTGTGCTTAAGATTTGCTCAACTTTCTTCAATCTGTCATTTTCTTCAACAACTTCTTTAAACAGCCTCTTGATACTTGAGTAGCTTTTGAACATCTCATCTATTTCATTCCATGAGTATTCTGCTTGATCTTCACTTTTCTGTTCAAGATTGTTATTATTATCTGAGGAATTTGAGTAACAGGAATTTACCTCAACTTCATCTAGCCCGTTGTCCAATCCTACATAGCATTCATTCCAGCTTTCTTCATCGTCAGCAATGAAGGCTTCATCATTTTCTGATGAGCTGTCAGAGAAGTGACTCGAGCTGCTTGAGTTCTGTTCAGCTATCATGGCTTTGCGCTCATATTTAAGCTTTCGATCTCTTTTGTCTCTTAGCTCATCTCTTTGACTTCTGGACAGATCAGGACAATCTGTTTTGAAGTGACATGTTCTGCCACATTCAAAGCAGGTATAGTCTGTAGAGCTTGAAGTCTTTGTTGTTTTAGAAAACTGCTTCTTGGACTCCTCCTTGTCATCAGATTGATCATTGTCATACTTCTTGTTGAAGTTTCTCTTATTATCTTTGTAGAAGCGTCTGTACTTCTTCGATCTGGTCTCCATCTTGTCCATTCGTTTGGCAATCATCGCAAACTCTTTTAAGAGTTTGTCATAGCCTCTCTCTTCATCTGGAGCAGCAGACTCAGAAGGATCATCTGGTTTGCTCTTCGCTTTGAAGGCTACCTCTTTGTCCTTCTTTGAGCTGTTTTCTACCTTTTTGGACAGATGATCTGGTCCTTGAATTCTTTGAATGTCACATTCATGACCTTCGAGATGATCAAATAAGGCTTCAGTGGACAGATCATTGAAGTCTGCTCTTAGAGGTTGCATCGCAGCATAGATCTCCCAGCTTGGTGGAAGTGCTCTAAGTACTTTCATGTTCTTCTCCCTTTGAGTATATTTGTTCTTTTTGAACGCAGATATCTCAAGGAGTATTCCAGTGAATCTCATCTTCATCTGTTCTATTGTCTCGCCTGGTTTCATTTTGAATTCATCTTATTTGTTGCAGGCTAGAGACAGTTTGTTCTCGATCATAACTTCAGATCCTAGGGCTAGGTCTCTTAAGGCTTCCCACATCTCTTTGGCAGTATCCAGATCTTGGATTTTGGCCAGATGTATGCCTTTGACCGTGCTGGAGATAATTCCTTTAGCAAAATCATCAAGATTAGCTTCTCTCCTTTCTTCAAAGGTATATTTTCTGGGATCCTTTAGTACGGTTTCTTTAACCGCTCCTGTCTCAGTGATACGAGTGGTTTCTTCTGTAATTGCCAATGGTCCTTCTTCTATTACTTTCCACATTAAGCAATGATGGGCTTTGAGGCACATTTTGATCCTGAAACTCCATTCTCTATATCCTTGAATTGAGAATTCTTCGCAGGCCCTGATAACAGAAGACTCCATAACAGACAGTATGCAAGTGAATGAAAAAGGTTTTTCTAGATCTATTCAAGTAGACCACGCAGGTTTTAACCCTGTGAAACAAAACAATGGTCAGTTTGAACCACTGCTCTGATACCACTTGTTGGTCCCGAAAGAGCAAGGTTTGGTGTATGGGGGGGGGAATACACCAAATACTAACTTTTCAGTTTTACTTGACTATTTATAAGAGAGCTCAAGCTATTCTACACAAGAATTTGCTCGGTGGTGACTAACCAGATCGATATACAGATCAGTAGCTGGTTTAGTCCAAACAGATTACTCTCTTTGTGTAAACACTTAACAGATAATAAGAGTGATCTTATTACCTCCTGAGTGTAGAGTGAGTGCGGAATAATGGTGGATTAATGATTGCTCTTGTTTAGAAAACCTTAGAATATTAACCAGATTGATTAGAAGATTTATTGAGATGCAGATGGATGATAGTGCAAAGAGTTAGAATAATAAACAACAGAAAATATAAAGAGTACAGAAATGTAAAGCACACAGTTGTTTAACGTGGTTCGGAAAATTCCTACGTCCACGATCTGGTCAAAACTAGACCAGATTATCCACTACTAGGATACTCTGCTTCTTTATACTCGTGGAGAACGAGTCACAAGTATCAATCACAACTAGAATGATACTTATGCATGAATGAAGGGTCGTGTCCCTTTACAACAGATTACCTCTACGTTACCACTAGAAAACTACTAGCTAGCAGGGTGATCTCCTTTCTCTCGATAAGACAGACTTGAATCGAGGTGGTTGGTGTGATGTTGAATCACAGATTGTTGAAGCTCTAAAGTCTGGAATGCAGAGTGCTTGAATATAACAATGGTATAGCTCGCGTGTGTTCTCCCTATTTCCAGATTGTTGACTTCAACTATATAGGCATTGAATATTGAAATTCTAGCCGTTGTTGATTGGCGTGAGATAGATGGTATATTGCCAATCAATGATTTCCATCATATCTGTTCTTGCCATATAGGAAAGGTTGACTCAATCTTTGAGTTATGGAAAGCAGATTGCTAACGGTCTCTTTCCTTATATGTTTAATCGTAGATCTTCTTTCCAAACCCTGTTGGATGGATTTTGATCTTAGACGTGGCAAGTGTATATGATGTGTAGGATGATGTCAGCTGATACTTTGATGACTCAGTCGTTCTGGTTCCTCGCTGTAGGTATCGATCTGGTCATCGATCTGGTCGCTGTCTGTTACAGCAGATCGATTCTTCTTTGACACAAAGACTTGACTTCATCCTATTTCTAAGTTGAGAATGACTTCTATAGGAACAACTCCTTTACATTTTAAGTCATCTCCTAATCTGTTCCAAAACAGAAGTTACCTAATCTATAGTGATCTGGTTTTATATGAAGAACAGATTTGTTCTAAGCTAAGTGTGTTTCGAGATACCATCATCAACACTGAAATCTTTAGGGTTCCCAACAGTATTCATGGATCTACTAACCCCTCGTCTAGCAAACCATCTGTTGCAGGGAACAAAGATAAAGAAACAGCTTTTAAGGCAAAGCTAAAAGAAAAGGAGATAGTGAAGAAATCTCAACCTGTAGTCGTAGTAAAAGACGCATCAACATCAGAAGATGAAGACTATCCCTCAAAGAACTATTTTGAGGAATATTCTCTTATGGCTAAGAGATTTCAACGAATGGAAATGAGAGCAAACAAGTACAAACGCCTATACAAGGACAATAATCGAAGCTTCAAAGGAAGAGATCGATCTGGTGATCGACCCGATAGGAAGAGTGAGGTAAAACCAACTTCCTATGTTAAAGCTGACCTGTCGGAATACTCTTGTTTTAAGTGTGGCAGGAAAGGACATTTCAAGACGGACTGTCCAGACATTACTCAGGCTGAGAGAGAAGAGTTGAGAAGCAAACGCGATCAAAAGCTTAAAGAGCAACGGAAGGCAATGATTGCTGAAGAACAATCTGCTTCCAAACACTTCTCCGACAGCTCGACCGAAAATGATGAAGCATTCATGGCAAACGAACTTGACTTTGAATGGGATGAATGCCTCATGGGCCATGACAATGGATTAGACAACCTTGAGGTAAATTGTCAAGATTCTACTTCTAATCATTCTATTTATGATTCTGATAATGAAGAAGAAGAAGAAGAGGTAGAAGAAGAGGACGAACTGTCCATGGAAGATTTCTCTAAGTTAATGGAAGATCACGCAAGACTGAACAAGATGTTCAAACATGCGATTAAAGAAAACGGGAGAATGGCAAACACCATACAAGAAATGAAGAAAGTGAGTGCTTCATTCAATGAAAGAGAAACAGCGATGCTTCTTCAAATCAAAAACAAAAGTGAAGAAGTCTATGCTCTCACTGCGAAGATCTCGGACTTAATTGGAAGAGAATCTTCAGCCAACAATAAGGTGGATAACTTGAATGTGATGCTAAACTATTACATTCACAAAAAGTCAGACAGAGTTCACCTCATCAATGACATGCAAAAGAGAGCATCAGATCATGGAGGAATAGGTTTTGACGGAGTTGACAAAGGACCATCAAAAGGAAAGTTTGTCAAAGAAAAGGGAAAGGACAAGGTGGTAAATCTAAATAATCAAAATCCAAGACAGCCGCAAGCCATCTTGGTAAAACAACAACTCAAGTCTCAATCTCTACCTCACGTTCAAAAGAGGTATTCTACACATGGAGTTGGATATCAACAGAAACCACCTGTCTACCATCATCAAAGACATGAAGCCTATCAACAGCGACCTGTCCCCCCACACCATAGGAGACAACAGCCAGCTGCTAATAACAGATCTCAATCGACCTTACCACATGCTCCGAGGAAACACGCTGAAACATCTCAACCATCTGCCAAATGGAAACAAATAATATACATTGACTTCAGTGGCAGACAGATCAGACCATCTCAGAATGTGACTGTAGTTAGACAAATTTGGGTTCCAAAAGGAACTTTGTCTACTAACAAAGCACCCTCTATCAGTAAGGTAGCTGAGTAAATTTTTATTGCAGGATAGGAGATCATTGAGAAGAAAGCACACCGCTCGAGGCACAGTATGGATACTTGATAGCGGATGCTCTAAACATATGACGTACTGCAAAGACTTGTTAACCAACTACAAGGAGTGCATTGGACCAACTGTTACCTTTGGAGGAAACTCAAAAGGGTATACAAAAGGTTATGGTGATCTCCAAGTTGGTAACACCACTATTCTTAATGTTTCATATGTTGAGGGACTAAATCATAATCTATTTTCTATTAGTCAATTTTGTGCTAATAATAAGAAAGTAGAATTCACAGCTAACAAGTGTCTTGTCAAGAATTTGGAAGGAGAAGAGATTCTTCTTACCGGGGTTGTGCAGGACAGGTTATACATCGTGCAGTGGGATAACCAAATTGAAACCTGCCTTGTGACAAAGTCAAATGCAGAAAACAGCTGGTTATGGCATAAACGGCTAAGTCACTTAAACTTCAAGTCCATCAACAAGCTGGTGAAAAACAATCTGGTTGAAGGACTACCTGCTCAAACCTATGACAAAGATCATGTGTGTGAAGCTTGCCAAGCAGGAAAACAAACAAGAGCTTCATTTCCAACTAAAGCAGCTCACTCCACCTCAAGAAATCTAGAACTTCTTCACCTTGACCTTTTTGGACCTGTATCTCCATTAAGTGTAAATGGTAGAAAATATACTCTCGTAGTTATAGATGATTTCTCTAGATTTACATGGGTTATTTTCATGTACAAGAAAAAGGAGACTTTGGAAAAGCTGCCCGACCTGCTTAACAGATTATCAAATCAGAAGGCAACATCCATCGTCACAATTCGATCTGATTGAGGAACTGAATTTATCAATCATATGATTGAAGCCTACTGCTCAAAGATGGGAATTCAACATCAAACATCTGCAGCTAGGACACCTCAACAAAATGGAATCGTGGAAAGGCGAAACAGATCACTTAAGGAAGCAGCTCGAACAATGCTCAACGAAATCAATCTTCCTAAGAAGTTCTGGGCTGAAGCAATAAACACTGCCTGCTACACGCAAAATCGATCTGTCATCACTCTACGCCACGGAAAAACTCCATACGAAATATGGAATAACAGGAAGCCTCGAATAACTTACTTTCGATCTTTTGGATGCAAGTGTTACATTCACAACAATGGGAAAACACAATTAAAAACATTTGATAGCAAAACTGATCAAGGAATTTTCTTAGGATATTCTGACATCAGTAAAGCTTATCGCGTTTTTAATAAAAGAACCCTTGTTGTGGAAGTAACACCACATGTTGTTTTTGATGAATCTACCTTTGAGGTTTCAGGAACAGATTGTGCTCCCTCAAAGGATGGATATTCACCTACAACTTTAAGAAACTCCACAGATCGAGTGATTGAGGATATACTTCTTTGGAGTCCACGTAAAGAAGGAGAAGAGGAAGAAAGCATTGATCAACCTGCTGTAGAATTACTACATGAAGGGGGAACAGATCAAGGGGGAAACACAGCTGACGAATGCTCACAACCACCTGTTGTTGAGCTACCTGTTCCAGTTCCAGAACAACCACCCACTGTTCCCAACCCTATAAATAACTTTCAAAATCTTGATATTAATACTGATACATTATTTGATGTTCCTATCACAGATCATCCAGAATTCGACAATCCACCTGAGGAACTAGAAATTGAGGTAACTGAAGAAGAAATGAAAAGGCGAAGAAGATGGGTAGATAGCCATTCATCTGATCTCATTGTTGGGAACCCAACAGATAGAGTCAAGACAAGAAGAATGCATGGTGAAAGTGCATTACTAAGCTGCTATCTGTCTCATACAGAACCCAAAGACGTGGATGAAGCCTTACAAGATGCTGACTGGACTAATGCCATGCAAGAAGAGCTAAATGAGTTTAAAAGAAATGATGTATGGTATTTAGTGGATCGACCTAGGCATCAGGGTGTGATTGGAGTTAAATGGATTTACAAGAACAAGAGAGATGAAACAGGTGAAGTGGTGAGAAACAAAGCAAGGCTAGTCGCTAAGGGATATTGCCAACAGGAAGGGATCGACTTTGATGAAACATTTGCTCCTGTTGCACGACTAGAAGCTATCAGATTGTTTCTGGCCTATGCTGCATATAAACGCTTCAAAGTATTCCAGATGGATGTAAAAAGTGCATTCCTCAATGGAATCTTAGAAGAAGAAGTTTATTTGGAGCAACCACCTGGTTTTGAAGAAGGAAATGAAGACAAGGTGTACAGATTGATCAAAGCCGTATATGGTCTAAAACAAGCTCCTAGAGCTTGGTATGAGACTCTGTCCACTTTCTTGTTACAATCTGGATTCAAGCGAGGATCAGTGGATAAAACTTTATTCACAATCAAAGTCCAAAATAATATCCTTTTAGTTCAAATTTATGTTGATGACATTATTTTTGGATCAAAATGTGAATTCCTTTGTAACAAATTTAGCAAGCTCATGCAGGAAAAATACAAGATGTCCATGATGGGAGAAATGAATTTCTTCCTAGGATTACAAGTCAAACAATCCACTGATGGGATCTTAATCAATCAATCAAAATACATCAATGATCTCATCACAAAATATGGAGTAAAAGACAGCAAACCAGCAAAGACGCCAATGCAGACAAATGGACAGATTGATCCAGATGTACTTGGAAAAGCAGTTGATTCAAAACAGTATCGTGGCATTATCGGATCTTTATTATATTTAACTGCTAGTCGACCTGATATTACTTTTGCTGTTGGTGTTTGTGCTAGGTATCAAGCAAATCCAAAAGAGTCTCACATGGAAGCAGCTAAAAGAATACTTAGATATCTCAAGGGCACAACAGAAATTGGATTATGGTATCCATGTGATGACAATTTTGAACTAACTGGATACTCAGATTTTGATTATGCAGGTTGCAAGCTAGATAGGAAATCAACAACAGGCACCTGCCAATTTCTTGGAAACAAACTCATCTCATGGTTCTCCAAGAAACAAACATCTGTTGCAACTTCAACAACAGAAGCTGAGTACATGGCAGCAGGTAGCTGTACAGCACAAATCCTATGGCTAAAGCAACAACTCAAAGACTATGAAGTCAACATGGAAGCTGTTTCCATATTTTGTAATAGCTCAAGTGCTATAGCCATTACCCAAAATCCAGTACTCCACACTCGCTGCAAACATGTTGATGTTCGACATCACTTCATACGTGACCACGTAGAGAGGAAGAACATCAAAATAGAGAAAATTCACACAGAAGTGCAGCGAGCTGATATCCTCACGAAAGCATTGGCAGAAGATCGCTTCAAAATGCTATGCGGAAAATTAGGACTCGTTAACCTAATTGAAGAAGGTACAAGTGTAAACAACAGATTGTAAATGGTACAAAACAATCAGTTGTTACACTCTTAAACAGCTTCTTATCTTGAACAACAGCTAGACAAAATTTGTCAAGACAGATAGCAATGAGTCATCAACAGCGAGCTGTTGTTGTACTCATCAATCTGTAACAAGAACAATATATTTTTCTCGCTATCTGTTTATGACCAACGCTAGTTATCTAGCTGCTATTTGTTTCAATATTCACCATCTGTTCTCTATCTGTTAATAATAACAGCTAGCTGTTATGATCCATCAAGGGGGAACAGCTAGAAGTCATACTAATCACTACCATGAAACAGAAAGATATGAACAGCGAGCTGTTGAATACAATCATGAAACATCACAAACTGTTGAAAGCAGAAAGCTGTTGAACCATGGCAGCCTGTTTCGCAAACAAAGTCAACAGTGAGCTGTTCTAAAAGCAAAGCTGCTTTACAGTAAGCGGTTGAGGGACCAACAGCGAGCTGTTCCAAAACCATCACTATCTGTTGGCCACAACCAAGGGGGAATTAAATTCATCTCATTTATTGTTGCCTTTACATATTTATGTCTAATGAGTGATATTTAATTAAATAAGTTCAATCGACGAAAATGTCAGAAACAGTGAGGGAAAAAGGAAGCGCATTTAATGAAATAGACCTCGGTTCTAGAATCGAGGCAGTGATGTGACCTTTTGGATGATCAAAACGATGGCGTACAACACAATCGAAATTGAGCGGGAAAATACTTATCTAAGGGAGTAATCTCAACCGTAGAATAAATGACTCTTTAAATAAATTTAAATCCGTGCGTTGATTAAATTTCTTATATATGTGTGTTGAGTTAACTGCTATCATCTTTACTCATTCTACTCTCACAAATCGCCATTGTTGAACACCGAAGCTCTCTGCAAATCCAAAAATCTTACTCTTTTTCAAAGCATCACTCAAAGCTCTTTTCTAAAATGACTAACTCCGACGCTAGTACCTCACCATCCAAAGTTGATTCACCTATTTCTGCATCTCAAATGCTTCATACAATCGAAGCTCGTCTTTCTCCTGAACCTAGAGCAATACTAGATCATCATGGATTCACAGTCCTTGATGACTTATTTGAAAAGATTCAAGCATGCTCAGGTTGCAATTTGTGCTTAGGACTACATGAACTAGATTTTTTTTCTATGCTCGTATGTATGAAGTTTGATCATTCATTCTCTTCATTTATAAAAATCTACAAAATCTCAAGTTTCTAGCATGATTTGGACTGATAATACATGATTCTATGTTAATAATGGTTCAAATAGCTTGAATATGTTTCACTGTTTATTACATATTTTATCGCCTGAAAACATGCTGTAAGTGTTCACTTAAATGCCAAAATAACTAAATCACTATCTGTCTAGATGTCTCGCTGTTGCTTCACATGTTCATCTTGATCAGCAAGCTGCTTACTCCTATTATTCATTTCTAATTCAAAATTTTGTGAATTTGGTTAGGATTTCACAAAATAATCACCAAGGAACCAAGATTTTACCTTCCTCGCCAAGTGGCATACTTTTACTGCACATGGATGGAGGAGGAAAACGAAGAATACACAGTTGAGATTCGTACGGGAAAAGGAGAGATTACACGCTCATCTGTACTTGATATGATTCTTCATACTTACAATCTGGTGGATGAAGGGGAGTTGCTGGAAAACATCTCACACCAGCAGATAGTGGAAACAGTAAACAGGATAGTAGCAAAACCGATGAGATGGGACGGAAAGGCATTCAACAGGGGCATAATGCTACCTGACTACAGACTGCTGTTGGATTATGTACAGCGAGTGTTCCTAGGACATCAAAGAACGTTTGATGCTGTTACTCCGATAAAGTTGAGAGTTATGACTGCTGTGCTGCTCAATCTGGACATCAACTGGAGCAGGGCGCTGTTGAAATTAATAGTTGATGAAGAGAAACAGGTTGACTTGAAACAGAATGAGAATGGAGAGTGCATTTACTTGAATGTCAAACGACCTCTTCGTTTGTCCACTAAAATAAGCACAATCATTGATGGCTTCTTCAACAAAGATACATGGAACAGATCGATTGAGTTTAGCCAAGATGCTATTTTACCCAAGTCAAGACATCAGGTAGAGATGTCTCTTGGAATAGCAGCCCAGATTTTTGGAAAAGTAACAGATGAATCACTGAGAGAGAAAATGATTATTGTTGGCAAATCCAATAGTGAGTGGGAGGTCCCTGCTAAGAAAGCAAGGACAGTGGGTGAAGCAGCGGCAGCACAGGCCGCTGGTGAGAAGCAAAGAAAAAGGAAAGCAGCTGGTGAAGCTGGACTCGCAGCTGAGAAAAGGAAGAAGACAGCCAAAGCATCACCTGTGGCGGAAAAGGAAAAGATAACTGCAAAGGCCAAACAATCTAAACCAACAGCGAGACAACTCATCGATGAGTTAGATGAGACAGATCATGATGAGACAATACATAATGTTGAACCACTCAACACCATTTTTCCAACACCTCAACCACCACCAATCCAGGAAACAAGAATGCCCGCTGTTGCCATTCATGTTGAGTCCAAGCAGCCCGCTGAAACTTTGGACGAGACCCTACAAAACGCCCACATGCTGCATGAACAGATGAAGGAGGCGGCGGCACTATCTGTGGAACAGATGATGCCTGGAATTTCACTCACTCCTTCCACAATGGAGATGGCACAAAAGCTTCAAGTCTACCTCAACATCCGAGATAGTCCATTCTATATACTTGACGCCATCTTCAAGCTGTTTACAATCAGTGACCTAAAAATTCAAGAAAATAAGCTCATAGCTTATTTTGGTTTCATTGACATTCCCGATGCACGCAAATACTTCCGATCTTACGTGCTTACTAAAATGAAAGAGGATGCAGCTGTGCTTAATATTGATCTTTCTCCATTCTACACAAATGAGCAAGATCTATATGATCTAGCTGTTGATTTTCAATCTGCTGATTTTTCATCTGCCATGGTGCTTGCTAAGCCATCTGTCAAAGATGTGGAGAAAGAAGCACAGGCAAGGGTTGAAACAATAATAATGGATGAGGGAACCAGGGAGGATGAAGGAGCGAAAGATGCAAAGGAAGGTGCAGATAAAGAAAAGGAACAGCTAGCTGTGGAAAAGGCTATTCAAGAGGCTATAGCAAAATTTGATGCTGCTCACAATTCCTTATCTGCATATTTGAACAAAAAGATTGATGACATTCGCAAAATTTTTGATGAAGCCAAGACAAAGACAGACAGCGAGCTGTCCCACATAAAGAAAACAACAGTTGATGAATCTGAGAAGAAACTGATGGCAGCTGGTGAACTCATGTGCAAAACAGTGAGAGAGGGAGTGGAAAAATAGTTTTTAGATATGGAAAAGACCACAATTCCATCGGTGATCAAGAAAGTACTCCCTGCTATGCTCAACGAACAGCTGCCTGCACAGGTCAAAGGGATACTACCTGCTCAAATCACTGCTCTCAAACTTGCTTCTAAGGATGATGCTTTTCAAATTCAACATTCCCTCAAAGAAATGAAGAAGCTGAACAGCGACCTGTTGGTGAAGCAAGAAGGATTTGCACTTGGCTCAAGCAAAAAGCTGGATGAAGTCACTGGAAACATCACTATCTGTCTTCAACACAAAGAGGACATGGAGAAGAAATACAACGAAATGAAAGAAGAACTTGCTTCCCTCAGACTCATCATATCTAAGGATTTTGATGATGTCGAAAAGGGGGAAGGAAAGGTAGAAAAGAAGGCAAAACAGATAGTGGTTGTGAAGAAGAAGCCTGCTCCTGCTGCTCGCTCTAAGAAGTTGAATCCCAAACAAGCAGCGGAGGCTAGGCAGATGCAAAAGGAGAAGGAGGAACAGGAGAGGAAATTGAAAGAAGAAGCAGATGCTAAAGCAGCAGCAGAAAAGAAAGGAAAAGGAGTTTACAGTGAAGAAAAACTAACTGAGGACATGGTGCTTGCTGGCTACAAGCATGATGAGATAGAGAATGAAAAATTTCGAAAGCTGTTTGTAGCAGAGAGAGAGAAGCAGCAAGCAATGGAGGAAAGAAATAAGGAAGATGAGGCTGGCTTGCCTGTGGAGGAAGAATCAACCAACCCCGTTTTCAATTTCTTCGAAAAATATCAATTCAAAGATCCTGAAAATCTGACATGGCTAAACTCCACGAAAGCAGGGAGATTCAATCAATTAATGAAGGAGTTTGTAGTTCAACATTACTATCTGCTTGACAAGGAGGAACAAGGTGGAGATGTGGATGAGCTATTCAAGAACTTTCTTAAGCAGCACAAGAACCAAACTTTCACTGAGTACCTATTTAGACAATCTGCTTTGACAGGTCACACTCTCGCTGCTCCAAAGAAAACTACATTTTTGTATCCAAGAATAGAAGGGACCACAGAGGTGGATCACACTAAGGTTATTCAGCACATTAACCACGCTGCTCAACAGATGGGATATCCTATTGACTTCAATGACAAGAATTACAGAATGCTATTCAATGGCATTTATGCTAGTTTTGGAGTCCCATCACAGCTAAGGAGAAGGGATATGGTAGAAGAAAGGAGGGCACAGATGGCTGAGCTTCTAAAGAAACAATCTGCTGATCAAAGCCATCCTCCTAAATGAAGTTTTTGTATTTAACGTTTCATTCAATATTGTAACAGCGAGCTGTCAATTCTAAAATATCTGTATCTGTAATAACAGCAATTGCTATGAATGAAAAGGTTGAAGTGTTTTGATTCTAAAACAACCTGATGACAATAACTCTTTGTCCAGGCAATGTTTACACCTGTTAATTAATGCTTTATAATTTTGCATTTACTAACTGTGGTTTCAACACTTAGGAAAATTGTGAAGTGTGGTTTCGACATCATCAAAAAGGGGGAAATTGTTGGGAACCCCACAAGTTTATATTGTTTTGATGATGCAATTCGAAACAACACTTAGTTAAATATTTTGTCATGTAATTAATGTCATCTGTTAAGGAATATGCTAAATTATAAAAAGAAGCAGATAGTACAGTTTTTACTATCTGTGTTATTCTTGATAAAAGCATTCCTGGACACATTAATTATAAATGTTCTACATTACTCGATTCGTATTTATCACAGCGATCTGTTACTAGTTTTAGGACAGGTAGCTGTCATTACTTGTGTAGTATTTTATTTATGATCTACATGTTTTGATCTTAGCCTTCACTTCTGTTTAAATTAAAATGGAACAGATCATGATCCACTATCTGTCCATTCTTTACCTACTGTACTTAGTGAAAGAAAAGACAACAGCGAGCTGTGTGAAGAGAAAGCAGCGAGCTGTGTGAAGAGAAAGCAGCGAGTGATCAAGCTTGACAGCGAGTACTCTTGGTTACAACAGCTAGTGATCAAGTCTTTGACAGCGAGTACTCATGGTAACAACAGCTAGTACTCAACAAGCTTGACAGCGAGTACTCTTGGTTATAACAGCTAGTGATCAAAATAGCATGAACAGCGAATGGATTAAACAGCAAGTGAAACAAGTCGTAGACAACGGCAGCTAGAACTCATGATTGCAAATGGACAGCGAGCTGTTCATATCAAAAGAAACGAAGAGCACATGTTCAAACCAACAGCGAGCTGTGTTCAATAAAGCAGGAAGCAAAATGTTTAACAGTTAGTACTCAACAAAACCTAAGCGAGGAATCTTGGCCACAACAGCTAGTGACCAATTATTTAACAGCGAGTGCTCGTGGATTTACAACAGCAAGTGAACTCGTGATCGTTAAGGTACAGCGAGCTGTTCATATCACGAAGGAACAGCGAGCTGTTCATTTCAAAAGAAAGCAAGAGCACGTTCAAACATACAGCGAGAGATAGCTCTTATCTTTTTGGTGGGCTACCGACTTACCTAAATTAGTCACAAGTCATCCACTCAGTGTGTTGTCACATCAACGGTATGTTTTAAGGAATGATGTACAAGATTTTCAAATATCTCTGTATGGTGAATCATTACCAGTATGGCAATACATTGGGAAATCGCGTGAAAGGTGGTAACAACTCTCATATGGCCGCGCGTGCATCAACAACTCTGACATGCATTTAATGCCGCCATTAATGCGTTGAAAATAGAGGCCATCGTCTCCAACGGATAGTTTCTTCATTAAGGCTATAAATACCACCTTCACTTCCAGAAAGATGTACGAGAATTCAAGCAATCAAAGCCAAAACTCTGCTCAAATATCTTCAAAGCTTTCATCGTTCTAAAACACTCCACCTACGAATTCTCTGAGTGTTCATCTTTTGAAGATTACTTTCTGGAAATTTGTTCTTACATTATTCTAAGTTAAGAATCTAGTTTTGATCCAAAGGTTGTAATATTTTAGATTGTAGTTTTCAATCTAGAAGAAGTGTAATCACAAGTATTTATCTAGTTTTGATAAAGCTTGTGGCTCGTACTCAACGAGTAAAAAGAAAGGAGACATTAGTTGATTTCGATCTAGTTTTGATCGAGCCGTGGACGTAGGGAGGTTTATCCCGAACCACGTTAACTCTTGCGTTCTTTACTTTTCTGTTTTACTTCATACTCATCTTCTTCATAATTGCATTAAACTTGTTTATCTCTAATCTATTGGTTAAGAAAACGTTTTCAACATAAGAGCATTAACCACCGAATTCCGCACACAACATTAATCAAGATTAACTTGTTCAAGTTTCTCTTATTAACTGTTACTTTACACTTAAGGTATACTTGAGCTAAGTTGATTCTTCTGGACACGAAGAACCTTCTTGCTAATTCAAGCCTTCTTATATTCTAAGATTGCTTAAACCTTATTGATTAAAAACAAAAACAAGAAAACCTAAAAAGTTGGAATTGGTGTATTCCCCCCC
>JAPKLX010000694.1:3502-33291 GCA_026898415.1 Leonotis leonurus | reverse complement strand
ACCCCCCCATACACCAAACTAGCTCTTTCGGGACCAACAATAGGTTTAATGTTCATAGGTAAATCAACAAGTTCCCACGTATGAAAACTAGTTATATATGCTAACTCACTTTGCACAACTTCTCTCCAAAATGGAGCATCTATACTAGACATAGCAGAAGAATACGTAGTAAGATCCTCATTGATTAAAAAGACAGACACCACATAATCATCAATTAAATCAGGATATTCAGCCACAAAAGCAGTAATAAAATCTATATCAAACAAAGTCTCATTCCTTCGTCTTTTATTCCTTCTCAGTTTGGATATTTCTGTAGATTCTTGATTCGAGTGCTTAGCAACATCACCTTGAGTTGATTGTGAAGAAATAAACATATTCTCATGAGAAACATTAGTCTTCCAAGGAAATACTTGCTCAAAAAACTCAGCGTCACATGATTCATAAATATATTGATCGCTCAAGCAAAAAACTATAAACAATAGAGTTTTGAGCATGGTTAATAAACACACAATCAAAGGTCTTTGATCCCACATTTACTCGTTTAGTATCATTCAACCTCACCGTGGCAAGACACCCCCACACTCTCAAATATTTAAAATTAGGCTTAAAGCATTTCTACAATTCATAGGGAGTCTTATCAAGTTTCTTAAGAGTTCTAGTTTTTCTTTGAGCAATGTAATTATATTGAGGGGAATAAGGAGCTATAAACTCATGTATTATGTAAACTTGGGTTTGGATATCTTTTTGCCATCTTTGAATTTCTACTTCTTCCCATCCCTTGATGGCGCCTTTGGCGCATTTCCTGCAAATCCTACACCAAGAGAACGAATCAACGCCTTGATAATCACTTTTAGATTGTTTGAACCGGAGTTTTAAACCTGTAGAAACCAAAAAACAAACGAGATAAAATAAATGGTTAATCACCCGGGTCATGGTGGAACCACTGCCCTAATAGCGATTCCTGGCAAACCCTTGGTGCACGGTTCTAATACCAAGAAAGCTCTCGAGGATTAACACGGTTCCGATGTTCGTAGTGTCCTCGCGAATTCTAGGTTTGGTACGAAATCCGATTGGTAGAAGAAGAAGAACTTAAAAATATGTAGAAAACTTGAAAAATGAGTTGTGGGAAATGAATAATGGAGATGGAGGTGTTTCTTTGAGGAGTATTCTATATAGTATATGTGTATAGAAGATGGGTAATAAAAGATATATGAGTGTAAAACACATCCATAACAAAAATCCAGAGAAATGAGTTGAAGACTTGACTAGGAGCCTAAATCGCGCACAATTTATACAGGGTCAGGAATTGTTGATCTCAACGGTCGCTGACTTGTGCACTTTTTCTATTGCAAGGCTTGGATTCCAGCGACCGCAACAATCGCTAGGAGATGGCCTCTGTCATCCACTGCCGCCTACAACTCAACGGTTGTTGAGAAGTCAGCAGACCTTGACTGCGCAACCCACAAAATTTTTGAGACATTTCTCAACGATTTCTCACCTTACAAGATCGCTGGCTTCACCTTCGCCAAGCTCCACAAAATAATACGGATTTATATTTCAATTCAACAACACCGTGAACAAATTAATAGTAACATGTACTTTATATTTTTTTTTATGTGCTTTTATGTTTTAAGTTTGTCAACTATCAAATTACATCAAACAAATAAAAGTACTTATCTACATACAAAAATTTCTATTAACAACATTAGATATTATGAGTACATTGTAGTATATGTACTGTCTCACTCACTTTTCACTTTGAGTTTCAACAGAGCTGGTCGTCTCCGACAAATAATCCCTCATGACTTTTGTATTACGATCCTCCATCATCTGTCAAAATACAATCACATGCAACAATAGATATCAGAATTTAATTATCTCTTTCTCTTTTTGTTGCATTTTGTTTTCTAGTACATAATATAGTTATAATATAGTTAGACTATGTTTGGTACCTAAAATAAGATAGTAAAGATACTAATCTCATAATAATTAGTCTATAATTACTCATGATTTATAGTTACAAATAATTACTCACGATTTATATAATAATGTCATAATTTTCATTAAGTAGACGATTCATTAATTGTCATAATTATTGTTATTTTAATTTTCCTATATTTTATAAAGTAACTAATATTAAATTATTATGAATTAATCAATACATTCTAAATAAAAACTAATAATTAATAAAAATAAAATATTTATTGGAACTTAATATATGTAGCAATGTACGTTAAGTATGCTCATTTGGGGGCAAGGGGCATTTTCATAGGCAATGTTAATTTTTTCACCTTGGATGCCAATCGTTGTAAATTGTCCCATTCGAAATCAGTCTTGCAATAGGCAGATCGAACCTTCATCAACAAGCCCCAATATTTAATCATAATTAGTAGTTCAGAAGCATGTTAATTAGAAGGCTTAAACTTTGCACACATGTAATATTTAATTAGCATAAACAAAAACAAAAACAAAAATAGCAGATCACTCACCTCTAATATGCGCAAAGCTGCATGTAGCAATAAATATACGTCAGCATCATACAGAGAAAAATAGATCATAATTTTATAGTATTTGAGATTAATTACATTAGGACCTATTTTTATTGTCTCCATGAATTTTGAATTTGGACACAATTTCCATAACTTTAACGTTTGCTCTTTCTTTTTTTTTCTTTAATCAATTTCCCCATAGTTACGTTATGCAAAAAAAAAATCTCGAATAATCCTAAAGTCACATCCTTTGACAATGACAGAATTTAATGATGTATACCCTTTTAAGACAAAAATTTACCTATTTAAAGAGTGGAAAAATAAGATTATCATCCTTTAAACCATTTATATTTTGTTAATATGGGGTTTATTTTGAGTGACAAACTAAATTCATAAAATATAAGATTCATTATTTAAAGGAAAAAAATTAAAAATTATAAAATTAGTTTAAAGTTGACCAAGTTATATTTATCCATCAAAATAAAAATTAAATTTACTTAAATTATTATTATCAGTCAATTATATCATGCAAAATAAACGTCACGTTAAAGATATATAGATATATATTTATACTAAAGGACAAATCACCCTAATTGAAAATAAAATAAACTTTTTTAGTTATATTTTATTTATTTAGTTTATTTTGTTAAAATGGATGATACATTAAATTTTAAAAATTGGACTATGAAAAACACGAAAAAACACGAATTTAGAATTTTTGTCATTGATCTCCTTTCAATACATATACACATACAAGTTATTTATTAATAATGATGTGTAGCTTCAATGAAGGATTTGCAACAATGTAAAATTGAATAAATACATCAAAATTCTTGGAAAAGCAGAAATAAGTCCAAAGTGTTTGAATATTAATGCAAGAGTCTTTGGTAAAATAAATCATCAAATTATGTAGCTCTTCTGCAATTTCGAATTCAATCTTAACTCTTCGAAATATATCAAAAAGTTTCTAATTTTGTCACTGAAAATATTCCGTAATTATTTATTGCGACAAAATATGTGACTTGTCCTTTCACTAGTGTGGAATAAAATTGATGGCAATTAGAACGAATATGATGAATAATATGTCTAATTTTACACTTTCTCGATGATCACATCATATTTTTGCCGCGGAAAATTAAGTTGCTTACATTATGTGATTAAATTATCAAAAGCTTAGAGATCATTTTAAAATACAAAAATAAGAAAAAATTATGATATATTTTGCAAAATTTCTTAATTAAAGTAAATGTTACCTAAGGCTTTGTGATTTGATGATTGACGCATCAAATCAGCACAAAACTTGTCGCCATCCTCGAGAGAGTGATGATCCATGAATTTCATCATATCTGCATACGCCTCTTCGTTATAGCTCTGTTGTGATGCCGTTAGCCCACCGTCAATATTCATATATATAGCCCAAATCCCACTACCGTTTGCATTAAGATTGCATTCATTTTTAAGTATAAATTTATTCTTTTAAAAGGAGAATTAAGAGAATATTTACCCATTAATCCCCTTGTATTTTTATTTACCCATTTATTATTTTTACGTGGGTTCTAGATTGAAAAAAAATAATAATATTATCACATTAAATTTGAATTGAGAATATTATCTCTCGTTATAGTGAGGTGAATGAAGAATATAATGGAATTATACCTTATAAAGAAGATATTGATAACAAAATGAGTAATTTCACTCTTGTTCCTCTATTTTGGAGTGATAAATTTATCTCACAAATAAAACGCAAACTACGAAAAATAAATCCTTCATCTACTAAAATGATTTACATTTTTATGCGACACGGATAATGTGTTATGACTTTAATAGGAATGTGTAATGAATATAGTTTGAATCTCACTTGATATATTATTTTAAATTGAGTTTTGTCAAATTTGTAGAGTTTGAGTCTCCCTAAATTTATATTGTTTTAAATTTAGGGTTTGTGTTGCTATAAATGAAAAATTTTAAAAGTAAATCATTTTTATTAATATTTTGAATTAGAAATTTAAACAATTTTTGTGGGTGAAAAAAGTATTTAATTGTGTGCATCATCAATTATAAATCAATGAGAAAGAGACCTGAAGTTGCGCGATGACGATTTTGACGGCGACGAAGGTGAAGAAGTCGTGTAGGTGTTGTGCTGCCTTGCTCTCCGGTGAGGCTTCACCAAATCCTGCGCCCACAAAATTTATCTAATTAGTTAAGGACCAGTGATGGGGAATATTTCAAATGAACACTATGCAATTTTAAGATAAAAGTTTTCATTAATACTATTTTAAAAAATAAAATTTTATTTATTATATTATGATAAAAAGTAATAAAAATTAATTTCATTAAATTTATTTTACTTTTGAAATAAAATCATCAACATTTTTTTCATCAATTTCCTAATAAAACACCACATTCAATATTTTAATTGTTCATAAATATACTTGTTAATAAAATTTTATATGTAATTATTGCATTTAAAAAATAATTAAATTGTTTTTAAAATATTAGCATATTCATTGTTTTCATTTACTCCCTCGTTCCCAATATTGTTGGCCCATTTGACAAAAACTGTAAGTACTTTATTAATTTTGCGACTAAAAATAACAGGACATAAAAAGTATTTTATATGTAAAAAAATTTAGGGATAATGGCCTTAAAAATCATGACCTTTTCATTTAGTTGCAAATATAACATGAATTTTTAATTTAGCTTTAAAATACACTACCTTTTAAATTGTTGTAATTTTCCCCAAAATTTATGATGATCTTGAATTTGGATGAGGTGACTCATATGTGGCAATAAATTTTTTTGAATTACTTTAATACATCCTATGTGGCATTTCAATTATCATACATGTCATTTTAATTTTATAAGATATCACTATATTGTACTGATATTCATTTTATTATACTAATTATTACTTTTATAAGTATGATGTGTCATTTTATACATATCAATATAAATATTACTTTTTTTATTTTTTTAAATATAAATCATTTGATCGTAAATATTACATTTTTATCTATAAAAATATAAATCATTAAATCGTAAATTTTTAGCATAAAATACCCATACAAAACCCACCTTATTATATTTATATATACATAAAACCTTTTTGTTTTTCAATTATACTAACAAATGTAAAAATATAAAAATATGGTCAATCAAGACTCCAATGAAATAATCATTTTAATAAATTAAAATATAGATATATTTATTTAAAAAATAATATTTGTTAAATGAATGATAGAAAAAAAATAGAAAATCATCTAATTTTTTCATTTATGTAAAATTAATGTTTAAAATAAATTAAATCTAATAAAAATATTTTTCTTTATCTTAAAAATTATAAAGTTAATTAAAAATAATAATTTGTTAATGAAATCATAACTAATAATTTATTAAAATGAATAATTAAAATTATTTTTTATTCTTTATTATATGAACTAAGCCTGTCGTAAATATTTATAGAATTTGTAGAATGTCATTCACAAATTTAATTATATAAAATCTTATAAAGTTAATTAATATTGTTAGCACACAGAAAATTTCTGATGCTTTACTTAATTATTTATTTTATTCTCTGAATTGATCAAAACTATTTTCTTAGCTTTATACCTAACAATATTGAGAATGCATGTGAACTATTATAAAAATAATAAGTTGTTATGTATATAAATATAATATGATAAGATTTGTGTGGGTATTCCATGCTTAAAATTTACGATTTAATGATTTATATTTTAATAAATAAAAATTTAACATTTACATTGTTATGTTTAATATTTATAATATAATGATCTATATTTTAAAAAAATAAAAATGCAATATTTATATTAATATATATAAAATGACACACCATACTTATAAAATTAATTAATAGTAGAATAAAATGAATATGAGTACATTTTATTGCTATATTATATAATTAAAATGACACATATGATAATTGAAATGACACATAGGATGTATTAAAGTATTTCAAAAAATATTTATTGCCACATATGAGCCACCTCATCCAAATCAAGATCATCATAAATTTTGGGGAAAACTACAACAATTAAAAAGGTGGTATATTTTAAAGCTAAATTGAAAACTCATGTTATGTTTGCAACTAAATGAAAAAGGTCATGATTTTTAAGGTCATTATCCCAAAAATTTATATGTAATTTTAATTTTATAAATAATTTATTCTCATTAAGGGTTTCCAACCGGCCTTGATGCATTTGATATATGAAACATTAATTCAGACATTAAATAGGAGCCCTTAACTATTCTTTGAGTTGTTAAAAAAGTGAAACACTGTCTTAAAATAGATTGACCCTTCATTATTAGATATTAGATGGCCGGAGCACTTGAATTCGAGTTTTATTACCTTGTACATTAAACCAACTCACGACCGACCGACGGACGCTACATTTCTTATAAGAAAGTAATCCAATAAAATTTATATATTTAGACGATATTTTATGGAGCCCAAAAAAATCAGAGGCCCTATGCACCCTAAACACTGCTCCTGTTAGGGACGAATCTAGGAGAGGGGCGGACGAGCATGGACCCCATTAGGGTATGTAAGAAAATCAGGGGTATATTACTCTTACGAAAAGAACGATGCTTATGGACAGCTGATAGAAGAATTTAAAATTGAATTATCTATCAATTTGATGAATAATATCGCCGACATCTGATCCGATTGATTGAAATTGGCGAATAAAAATGAAAATCATATGCATGATAAATAAAAGTAGAAGTAGAAGTAGAAGGAGCGACCTGGGACGAACATCTTGTTACAACGCAGAGTTGTGGAAGTAGCGGATGAGCGATGGGAAATTCGAAGGGGAATAGGCGGTGGCGACAGCCTGTTTGCGGCAGTGCGGGGTTTTGGCGGGAAAATGGACGGCGTGGAGGACAGAACCTCTAAGTAGGCCATTTTTCTCGTTTGGTTTGTTAATGAGTTGAGGTTTTTGTGGAAGAAAGAGAGCTTTGGGCTTTTGATTTATCTATTGAATTATAATGGAAGTTGGGAACTAGCGGAAGAGCTAAGGGAGAAAATATCTTAGCTAGGCTACAAAAATGTCCACCGGTGATGTGGAGTTCCAAATGGCTCTTATTAAAATATCTTCTTGTACTATCTTGTGGAGCTGTCAAACTGATCGGGTCTAGCTGATCTGATATTAGGTCGAGCTCCTGAAATCCAAATCTATACTTACTCATCACAGATCACCGGGCTAACGGGCTAAATCGACACATTAATTAAAAAATTATTTTTAAAAATTTAAAATATAATACTCTCTCTGTCCACGAAAATGCTTCCTAGTTTGACCCGGTGCGAGTTTTTATGTAGTGCTTTGACTTTGTGTTGGAAAGTGAGTATATGTTGAGTGTTTGATGCATAAAACACTATTAATAAGATAAATCATTTTTAATTGAATAAAATATTTACAAATTAAATTAAATTAATTCTGAATGATAATTAAATAATGCATTAACATATTAATGATTTAAATCACTACTGCTTAACGCATAATTAATTGCCATTTTCGAAAAAAATTGTCACTACTGCTTAACGCATTGGCCATTTAAATCACCCGTACATTCTGAATTTAAATTGCTAAATGCATTGATTTAGATTGTTTACATAAATTAAAAAAATTAAATGAAGCATAATTAAAAAAGTAAATGTACACAGTTTGTATAGAAGAATACCATTAAACTAATGAAATGTGCCTCTTGGAATCTACACTTGATTTGATCCAAAAAAAGGAGGGAATTTGAGAGCCATTCCTCCCAATTCCCTCCCTAATAACAAAGCTATTGGGTTAAATACACATTGCCCAATGGTTAAACATTCATTTCCAAAAATAGAAAAAAAAAGTCATTGTTGGGTCCCGGGAGAGCAGGTGTGGTGTATGGGGGGGGGGGGGGGGAATACACCACAATCCAACTTTTCGCGTTTGGCTGTTTGAAACAGCAGGTTGAGAATCAGCTCGCTGTTAATAACAGTCGATCTTCTCTGTTGTAGAGAGAGTTCTAGCTGCTCAAGTAAGTTCTCAACACAGAGCGTGAGCGATCTGTCAAGGGGCAGATAGACTGGCAGCTAGCTGGAGCTTACCAGACGATCTGTCCAAACACAGATCGTGTGCGGAAGCTGTGAGTATGTTGGTTGCTCTTATACTTAGAAAATATGTTTTGTTTATACCGAATGTTCTTTATGAAGTTGATTCAAATGCACAGCTCGCTGTTGGTAACAGCTCGCTGGTGAAGTGATAAACAAAGAATCAAACTAATGCAATGCAAAATATAAAGGAACACACAATATTTAACGTGGTTCGGAAAACCCCCTACGTCCACGATCGATCAAAGCTAGATCGATGAATCCCTTAACCTTGGATCCCTCGCTTATTTATCCTCGTTGAGTACGAGCCAAAACTCGCTTATTTATTCTCGTTAAGTACGATATTACAACTCTCTTATTTAAACTCGTCGAGTACGAGATCTGGGTTTGGTTTATAATGGTTCTTCCTCCGAGCTTTTGGCTATGGAGGAAACTAGAACTATAGGCTTTGAAGGCTCAAATCTAAGATAAGTTCTAGCGGGGTTATCTTCAGAATAATGGTGATTTCTTTCTAATTTACAACACTCAAGGATGTATATGATCTTTATCTAGTGTTGAATAAATCAATTGAAAACTGGAGAGAATTTTTTTTTAGCGTTGAAGCTTTTTCTAGGCAATATCCCGAACTCACGAACACCATTTCTGAAGAAGGCTTGAAGTAATATATAGGCATATTTGAATTATAGCCGTTGGAAGTCTTTGCAGCTTTTGCAGTAAGCATTAAATGCTCTTTTGACCGTTGACTGCTGACTGTACTTCTAGCCGTTGGAGTTTGTACTACGTGGATGTTGACGTGGCGTAGGACAGGTAGGCTTTATCAACTTAGGTAGATTAAAGCTTCCTCCACCTGGGATGAGCAGCTCGTTTGAACCTCATAGGAACAGGTGGATTAAAACAACCTTTAGGCGAGCAGGTTGTATCCAATAAACATAGAGCTGACTCCTTATAGACAACAGATCGATCTGCTATCGATCTGTTAGATCGATCTGTTATGTACAGATCGTTTTCCTTGTTTCTTCTTCCACAGCTAGCTGTCCATCTTGTTGTTACTGCATCTCTTTAGTTCACTATTGAATGTACCGACCAGATCGCTTTTGGTATAAAACGATCTGCTATATATATATGGTAGAGATGATAAGATCGTTTTTGGAATAATACGATCTGCTGCTTGAGATAACAGTTGGTTGATGTATTCCTTCTTAACGAGCTGCTTCATCCTTTTGTAATGACTTGAAAACGATCTGTTGGTAGAAGTAAGCAGCGGGCTGATAATGAAGAACTAGCTGCTTAACTACTTGTACTATTTTACAAGTATATTCTATTTCCTAAGCTAATTCAAGTCTACAGAACCAGATCGTTATAAGTATGTTTGAAACTTCAAACTACTTTTACATTTGTGATCTGTTGATAGATGATCTAAAAATTGAAACCATAAAACAAGTATAAATGTCAGCGAGCTGTTTATGTAGGAAGCAGATCGTTATTAATATATAGAAAATGATCTGCTCACCACATTAGGAGCTAGCTGACTTACAAAGGAAGAAACTTGTTATCTTTAGTAATCATTGTGTCCAGGATACCTTTTACTAGAATAATACAGATCGTTATTTATGCACTAAAAATGATCTGCTTCTATTACACTTAAGATATTCCTTAATAGATGACAATGACTACCTGGTTTCCAAAACATCAAAGCAGAAATAAAGCATAAACATCTAAGCATCAATAGACATTAAAGCGTAAGCATAGTTTAATATTATGCATATATAATATGGTTTCGCATCATCAAAACATATAAATAATGATTTCTACAAGCATCAAAAAGGTTCCCAACAGTCATTAAGAGCAAAATGACAGTTCCAAACAAAAAACTGTCAGATGATGAAAGGAATAAAGTAGCACAGTTCTTGATGCAAAAGATGGTCGATGGTAAGTTGTCATACGGAGCTCAAACTGAAGCTGCTCTCGTCTTCGGCATAACTGACCGGACAGTGAGGAAGTGGTGGAAAGCTACAAAGGAGTAGATTGAGAGGGGCCAACCTGTGCACCTACAAAGCAAATCAAAAGGTAAAAGTCACAAAGACAAAATGAAGATTGATGTTGAAGCTGTAAAAGAACTTACAATGCTTCAAAGGTCATCAATTAGGAAAATGGCAAGTACTCTTGGTGTAAGCAAGAGTTTGTTAGGCAATTGGATAAAGGAGAAGAAATTGAAGGCGCATAGTAGTGCAATAAAACCTACACTAACTAAAATAAATAAACTTGCAAGATTGAGATGGTGTTTGCATCACCTTGATCCAAGTTTGGGCAGTGGAGATGTGAAATATGAACTCATGCATAATGTGGTGCACATAGATGAGAAATGATTCTATTTAACGAAGACAAGTGATAGATATTACCTGCTGCCCGATGAGATAGAGCCATATAGGAGTTGCAAATCCAAAAGATTCATATCAAAGGTAATGTTTATGTGTGCTGTTAGTAGACCATTAATAGGAATGGATGGAAGCATTATATTCGATGGAAAATTGGGAATATTTCCATTCACTACATTAGAGCCAGCAAAAAGTAAATCAAAGAATAGAGCAAAGGGCACATTGGAGCTCAAACCAATAAACTCAATCACAAAGGAAGTTATCAAGGATTGCATCATCAACAAGGTTTCATTTCAGCATTTAATTCAACTGATTTCAGATTTGCACTATCAGATTTCTTTTAAAGAAATCATCATCTAGTTTATTGCTTATCATTTTGCAGATTATACCAGCTATTAAGAGCAAGTGGCCATCAAATACAACCAAACACATCATCATTCAACAAGATAACGCAAAGCCACACATCACACGAAATGACACAGACTTCATAGTTGCAGCAAATTCAGATGGTTTCCATATCAGTTTATTGTGTCAGCCACCAAACTCTCCAGATTGCAATGTGAATGACTTAGGTTTTTTCAGAGCCATACAAAGTCTGCAAGATGACAAACAGGCTAAAGGTGTGGAAGATTTGGTTAAGAATGTGGAGGATGCATATAATGAACTCTCAGCAGTGATATTGAATAATGTTTTCATCACACTTCAAGGGTGTTATACAGAAATTATGAAGGTCAGAGGAGGCAACAACTATAAGATTCCCCACATGAACAAGGCTAAGCATATTAGGGATGGAACACTTCTAGAAACACTAACTGTGGATGAGGTACTAATAAGGCAAAGTTTGGAGTATTTGTCATTGCCAGAGAATAATATTGGTGCATCCTACGATATTGGAAGTCTAGAAACAGCTTTTGGTATTTAAATCTGGATTACACAGACATAGTGGAAGGTTTAGGAGTCTAGATTACAGCTTTAATGACAGCTTTTGGTATGTAAAGACAACTTTTGGTATGTAAAGACAGCTTTTGGTATGTAAAGATAGCTTTTGGTATGTAAAGACAACTTTTGATATTTAAATACTGCTTTAATGCTGACATGGCTAACATGAAACACACTAAAGAGCCATATACACAACTTCCACACAATTCAATCTTAGAAAACGTAAAGGTGGCAGAAATATAGGGAACACATGTGATAAGATTGATCACCCTCAGAATTCAATCATCACAGGGTAAAAATCAATTGTTTCCCTATAATCCACCAACACATTTAATAATCTAGATTGACAGTATAAGAATCATGTAATGGCTCTAGGGTTTCATATAGTCCATACCCTCAGGACACATTCATCATAGAGTTTGAACACCAAGTGCAGTATCAGTTCATTATCAACACAAAAATCCAACACCAAGTGCAGTATCAGTTCATTATAATCAAGTGCAGCATCAATTCATTATCAACACACAAATCCAACACCAAGTGCAGCATCAATTCATTATAATCAAGTGCAGCATCAGTTCATAATTAACATAAAAATCCAACACCAAGTGCAGTATCAGTTCAGTATAATCAAGTGCAGCATCAGTTCATTATCAACACACAAATCCAACACCAAGTGCAGTATCAGTTCAGTATAATCAAGTGTAGCATCAGTTCATTAAAATCAAGTGCAGCATCACTTCAATCGCATAAAGCAGCAACTAACAGTATCAGAATGCAATCCATGTTGAAAACCTCCAAAACTTTGATTTGAACATCAAAGTGGTGGCTTTACACACAAATCATAGGACATGCAGTGTAATTACAGAACTTGAAACAATAAGCTCAGTTCATGGAATGGCCAACTACGCCCACAGAAGAGGCCAACTACGCCCACAAAATATAAAATCAGACATTAGAGGCCAACTACGCCCACAGAATAAATAATCAGCATGCAATGGCCAACTACGCCCAAAAATTCAAAGTCAAACCTTCTTCTTCCATAAACATAAACTCCACCACAGATGGGAACCATATGGAGGCCATATTTCTAAACCAATCTTTTTTTTCTTCTGCCCAATCACGATTCTCAGGTTTTATCACAAGATTCACATTCACAGAGGTTTCTTTTTCTCCCACCATCACATTATCGCTCAAATCGATAATAGAGGCAGCATTCTCAGTTTCTGGATCTACATTAATAAGAGAAAAAAAAAGCATTAGAGGCCAAGTACGAAAACAAAATTAAAAAACAATCAGTAGGGGCTAACTACGGCTAAAAATCGAAGACAAACCTTGTTTTTCCAGAAACATAAACTCCACCACAGATGGGAACCATCTGGATGCCATTTTACGCAACTAATCCTTTTTTTCTTCGGACCATTCGCGATTCTCAGGTTCTACCCGAAGATCGACATTGCCAAAGGCTTCTTCTTCTCCCACCATCACAAAATCGTGAGAATCAAAAATAAATTCAGGAGTTTCTGGAACTACAGTATCAGAATCACCAAAATATAAGATGGCTCCATCCAGGCCTCACAATACACAGACATAGTGGAAGTATCTGTGTGAATAGAACCTAGGGTAGATGAATCCATATGATCGAAGGCGGATGCGCGAAGTGGAGATGGTGATTCTTCCATAGGGTTTAACAGAGAGGCGTCGAGTGTACGAGAATGAAATAGGTCTAGGGTTTGCGGCGACAGTGGGAGGGAGATGAACAGAGAGAAGTTTCTAGGTTAGGGTTGATGTTGGACGAAATGGGTTGGGAGGGATGGGTTAATTAGGTTAGGGTTGGAAATGGGTTAATTAATGGGGGTAGTTGGACTAATAGTGGGTAGTTGGATGCGTTAATTGGGTTAATTAGGTGGGCTAATTGGATTAATTGGAGTAATTGGGTTAGGTAAACTAATTGGGCTAATTAAATGGATTGGGTAGGCTAATTAATTGGACTAATTAAATGGATTTGGATTAATTGGGGTAGGCTAAATAGTTGGGCTAATTAAATGGATTTGAATTATTTTATGTTTAATGATAAATTATGAATGATTATAAGAATAAGATTATTAATGGTATTTTGGAAATATTTTCAATGTTTGAGGATATGGTGGTAATAATAACATTTCTAAAAATGGAAATTTGAATTAGGAAGCTTTTTCGTGGACGGACTAAAATGACAAATTATGAAGCTTTTTCGTGGACGGAGGGAGTATGAATTAACTGTATTTTCTAAAAGTCTAAAATAAAATAAAAATTGCATAAATATATAAATTTAGTATATTATTATATTTCATATAGATTTGTTAATATTATTTATTTTAATATTAATTAGAGTACAAAAATAAGTGTAATAAAATCAAATAAAATATAATATTTCTATATGGCATAAAAATATTATCATAAATAAATTTTAATTAAAGTATAAGATATTATAAATATAATTATTATGAGAGCAATGTATACCATATATTGTAAAAAAATTTAAAATAATATTAAAAGTATGGACGGACTAAATTGACCTGAGCCCACCACGTTTTTTTGGCTTAAAGCCCAAGTGGCCGGTGGGCCAATGGATTGGGCTAGATTGGCCCAAAACTTTTTGGTTTTCTATATTTTAAGCCCAATTCGACCATATTTATGGTTGGGCCAAGTAAGTCCATCGAGTCGGATCGTTTCGGGTCAATTTTGACAATTCTAAGAGAAATTTTTTTATTTACTTGGTCGGATCAGACTTGATAAAAAAGTTAGAACACCATCAAGCTTTCTTCCTCCCATTGATGGATCGAACAAGTATTTGCGTATATAATGTTATAAATCACTGTTGTTTGATCGAAGGTAAGTAGCGCCCTCTGCGTGATAGCCGGCTAGGTGGGAATAGTTCAAGAAAGAGAAGGGGAAGAAGCGGGGTTGAGGAATTGGTCAACTCATCAGGCTCATGTGGCAGTAGATTTCCCGAGGAAAAATCTAATAGGGGATGCCTCTCGAAAAAGGTATCTTTCTCTCTACGTATAAGGGAATACCTCTGTGGAACCTCTATATGGGTCGCGGTTTGAGTTGGGTTCGTGTGACGAGACTTGATCAAGAAATATCGTAAGAGAAGAGAAAAAAAGTTCAGAGAAGGTTGGAAAGTGGCTATCAAAATACATGTTCATACCCATTCTCTTTGGATTGTCGGATTTTCAAGTTTATCCGATCCACTAATATTTTTTAATCAAAAAAATAATTTAACAAAAATTAGATAATTAATTTATAATTACTAATTACAAAAGTTATGAGTTTGATTGTCATAATTCACACATGATAGTATATAAGGTAAACCTAAAATATAATATCCAGTTAATCTATCAATCGATTAATAATATTTAAATTATATCTCCCTAACTTTATTTTAATGTGATAAATTTAAAAGGAAACAACAAAATGACATGGCAAATATCAATTTATATATCAAATGTTAAAAAATCTAAATCTGCTAGGATAATAAAAACTAAAAGATAAAATTAAACTTTTCATTAAAATACAAATTTAAAAAAGTAAAATTAGAATTCAACATATGTATTTAATAAATAAAACATGGCTAGCTTTTTGGGCCGACAACCCATGATTTATTTAGCCAAAAGCCCGATTAGTCCGAAAGGCAATTTGGGCTGGTTGTTTAGGCTAAAACAATTTCGGACATTGATTTATTAAACTAAGTCTAACCCAAATCTCAAGCACCCGTTAGACCGGGCTATTTTTCCAACTCTACTGTCTTGAAAGGAGTTTTTATTGTTAAAGTAGGGGTGAACAATCAAATCAATATCCTAAAACCAATTAAATTGAATCTTATTAAAATTAAAGCCAATTAAACCAAAATATTTATAAAACCAACTCTATTATGTGCAAATCCAAACAACAAACTAATACAACTCTTAATTTATCTTCTAACTCTAAGAATAGAAAAGCTTCTTGTCTTTCGTCGAATGATACATATATGTGGCACTTATGACTTTGACCTATTAACCTTAGAAGGATTCGAAAGTTAGTGGAACATGGCCATTTGGATATACTCCAAGTAGAGTCATACCCGACTTGTGAATCCTACTTGGAAGGGAAAATGACCAATAGACCTCTTTAATGTATGTTACCCTAAATTGTCTAAACCTAGGTTCTCACAAATATACGAGGTCAATTGCACGTGTCAAGTTAACCCCGATCGAATCTCAAGCTTAGTAGGGCGATTCCAATCCTAAGTGATATTAAAACAAATAAAAGGAAAATCCTAAACATTCTAACTTTCATATTCGATAATTAAGCCGCAATTCTAACTTACGTATTCGAATCACACAATAGGAAATTCATAAATCAATAACGAATATAATTCCTAAGTGATTTGGAATTGACCCTAGTTCTCTATTGGATTTATCTCTCGATCTCAACCAATAAACAAATAATCAAAAACGGTGGTCAATCGTCTCAATTAATCAAGCACAAGTTAAATCATGGAGCAAAACTAAGAACATTCAATAATCAATCAAGAAATTCTAAAACCCGAGGTAGAGTAAGACAATCAATCCATAGAACAATAAATAATACTCCATTTGTCCCACTATTCTTGGCCTCTGTGACCAAAAAACACTCACAATTTTGGTCAAAGGGGCCAAGAATGGTGCGACGGAGGGAGTAGGAATTAAAACATGCTTACTAGATAAAGTCTTGGATTGAGCGTCAAACTCGCCCTCAATCCTTCGTCCCGAGGCGAAATTACAATGGAATCAACTCAAAATAATATTTTAGGGTTCTTAATTAGGAGAGAAAATATGGAAAGGAGATCGAAAATACGCCCAAAAATGGGCTTTAAATAACAAATTATGCGTTTAAAATTTTAAACACGCTCAGCGCCTGTTGGACCCTAGCCGTAGTTCTTCTGCAAGCAACGATTTCGTTTCGGCTCATTCTCCCTCGTTTAAACTTTGATTTTGGATTCGTTTGTAGCTATGGACACCTATCGAGATTAAATTTAATCTTATACTATCCAAACTTCATTGTTACAACTCCATTTCATGCCAATTTCCATACCAAACAACCTACAAGCAATTATGGAAACCGGGCTTAAATATGAACCAAAATATATATAAAATGAACCTAAAGCTATGAAACGAGACTCAAAAAGTCGTGTAGAAATACAACAAAAATACACCAAATAAGGTCAAAGGAAATAGAGTCAAAGATGTGTTGGATATCATTCACTCCGACGTTTGTGGTCCAATGTCGACCTGGGCCAGAGGTGGCGCGCAGTATTTCATCACTTTCATTGATGATTACTCAAAATATGGATTCGTCTATTTGATGCTCCAGAAGTTGGATTCCTTTTAGAAATTTATGGAATTCAGGGCACTTGTCGAGAATCAACATGGTAAGACTATCAAGTGTCTGCATTCTGATCACGGAGGCGAATACCTTAGTGCTGAGTTTATGATCCATTTGTCGGAAGCAGTGATTCAATCTGTTGGGAACCCCATGAACTTATATTTGTTTTGATGATGTTCCTCAAAACTACACTTTGATGTTTTTCACACCGTCGAAACTAGGTAGTCATTGTCATCTATTAAGGTATTTAAGTGTAAAAGAAGCAGATCGTTTTGATCATAAATAACGATATGTCTTATTCTTATAAGAGATCCTGGACACAATGATTGCTAGAATAACAAGTATATCTTCATGTAAGGCAGCCAGCTCCTCATATAGTGAGCAGATCGTTTTTGAAGTAAATAACGATCTGCCTCTCATAAGTAGCAGCTCGCTGTCATTTTACTTGTTTAGGTTTCTTTCAGCTTATCCTTCAACAGATCACAAATGTAAAAGCAGCTTGAAGTTTCAAGCTAACTTATAACGATCTGTTCTCTAGACTAGAATTAGCTATTTGTTAAGATACAAATATACTTGTTATATTCTACAAGTGTTTGAGCAGCTCGTTCTAAAATGTTAAGCCCGCTGCTCAAAACCTACTACAGATCGTTCGTTATTTCTAAAGGATGAGCAGCTTGTTCCAAGCGACTACACCAGCCCGCTGTCATCTCAAGCAACAGATCGTTTAATTCAAAAACGATCTGATCATTTTCTCCACCATATATATTTATGCGACAGATCATGTTATGACAAAAACGATATGTTCACTACATTCGTAAATGAAGAACCAAAGAGATGAAGTTACAACACGAAGGACAGCGAGTTGGTATGACATCAAAATCAAGCTGCTCCTCACAGTAACTACGATGGACTGCCGACATACCTAAATTTGTCACAAGTCAACCACTCGGTGTATTGTCACATCAAAGGCATACTTTAAGGAATGAAGTACAAGGATATCAAAATTTCAGTACGGTGAATCGTTCCCAGTATGACAATACATTGGGAAATCGCGTGAAAGGTGGAAACAACTCTCATGTGGTAGCGCGTGTCTCAACAACCCTGCCATGCATTTAATGCTGCCATTAATGCAATGAGGGAAGGACATCTTCGTCTCCAACGGATAGTTTCTTCATTGAGGCTATAAATACCACCTTCACCTCCAGAAAGTAAAACGTGAATTCAAGCTATCATCCTGGCATTACTCTGCTCAAAATCTTCAAGCTTTCAACGCTCTGAACACATCCAACCTTCAAGAATTCTCTGTTGTGTTTATTATTTTGAAGATTTACTTTCTGGAAATTTGTTTTTACCAAAACCCAAAGTTAGGATCTAGTTTTGATCCAGTTGTATTCCTAGATTGTAGTTTTCAATCTTAGGAAGAAGATTTATAATCACAAGAAGTTATCTAATTTTGATAATTCTTGTGGCTCGTACTCAACGAGTAAAAAGAAAGGAGAAAACTAGTGAAGTTATTCGATCTAGATTTGATCGAGCCGTGGACGTAGGGACAGTTTATCCCGAACCACGTTAACTGCTTGTGTTATTTATTTCTGCTTTACTTCATTATCATCTTCTTCATACTCTTGCATTTAAATCTGGGTTGCTAATCATTTCAATAAAGAAAACGGTTTTCACATTAAAAAGAGCATTAACCACCATATTCCGCACACAACATTAATCAAGCATAAATCATTATTTGATATTCTTGATTACTGCTCTTACACATAAGGTATTATTTGAGTAATACTAAATCTTCCTAACAAGAAGACTTGTCTTACTACCCTAAGCTATCTTACTCTTTAAGTGTGCTTAAGCCTTATACTTAAGTTTGAAACAAGAAAACCTAAAAAGTTTGAATTGGTGTATTCCCCCCCCCCATACACCAAACTAGCTCTTTCGGGACCAAGTGGTATCAGAGCAGTGGTTCATCTTGACCATTGTTTCTATTTCACAGGAGATTATCTCTGTGTGGTCATCTTGAATAGATCTTGAAAAATGTTTTCATAGCATATTGCACTTGCATTTATTTAACCATCTACCTTGAAATTATGGAAGGACAAATGGCTAGGGCTTGTGAGGATTTCTCTATTGCTGGATATGAAGATTGGAGCTTCAGACTGGAAATGTGTCTTAGAGCTCATCATATCAAGATGTGGTCAGTTATCACCAATGGTCCAATCAAAATCATGCACAAACATTCTGCTGAGATAAAGGATGGAACTGGACCCACTCCCACCGTTGAACTAGTCGAAAAAGAAAAAGACATGGATGACTACACAACGGAGGAAAAGAAAGAAGCAAGTCTAGACGACTATACTAAAGGTCTAATCTCAAGCATAGTAAGAGGAATCTACTTGGCTAAAATCCGACGTCTCAAAACAGCCAAAGAGATGTGGGATGTGCTACGAGATATAAGCATGGGATCCGACGTGATTCAAGAAAACAAGCTGTCCATAGCTTGTAACAAATATGAAGAATTCAAGATGAAAACCGGTGAAACTATTGCGCAAATGAAGAACAGGTTCACTGAAATCTTGATCGAAATAGATGCCATCGACAAAGACAAATATACCCAACGTGAGAGGAACCTCAAAATCATTCGCGCCTTACCTGCCAACTGGGAGATATATTCAGCCATGCATCCCATGATGCCAGAGTTCAATTCTTTTACCATCGATGCTTTATTTGACTTACTAACGGGCAATGAGTACGAAATTAATCGTATTCATGGTCACTCTAACTCTTCTCTTAGCAAACCACCTGTTGCAGGAATAAAAGAAAAGGAAACTGCTTTCAAAGCAAAATTAAAAGAAAAGGAAGTGGAAAGGAAGTCTGCACCTGTTGTGGTGGTAAAAGATTCATCAAGTTCTGATGATGAAAACTACCCCACCAAGAACTATTTTGAAGAATACTCACTCATGGCCCAAAGGTTCCAGAAGATGGAACTTAGGGCAAACAGATATAAACGTCTCTACAAAGATAAAAATAGAAATTTCAAAGGGAGAGATCGATCTGGAGATCGACCGGAGAAAAGGAATGAGGTAAAATCTACCTCATATGTTAAAGCTGACCTATCTGAATTTTCCTGTTTTAAATGTGGTAGGAAAGGTCATTTCAAAACAGACTGCCCCGATATCTCCAAGGAAGAAAGAGAAGAACTCAGAAGCAAGCGAGACAAAAAACTTCAAGAACAACGGAAAGCCATGCTTGCTGAAGAACAAGCTGCTCCAAGCACATTAACGGATAGCTCGTCCGACAACGATGAAGCCTTTGTAGCAAATGAACTGGATCTTGAATGGGATGAATGCCTCATGGGTCATGACAACGGACTCGACAACAATGAGGTAGAAAATAATTATTCTTCTCCTATTTCTAACTCACCTTTATACGACTCGGGTGAAGAAGAAGAGATAGATGAAGAAGATGAAGACGATCTGTCCATTGAAGACTTCACCAAGCTCATGGAAGATCATGCGAGATTGAACAAGATGTTCAAACATGCTGTTGGTCCCGAAAGAGCAAGGTTTGGTGTATGGGGGGGGGGGGGATACACCTAACTACAAACTTTTCAGTTTACTTGACAAGTTATGAGAGAGTTCAAGCTATTCTGTATAAGAAATTGCTCGAAGATGACTTGACAGATCGATAAGCAGATCGATAGCTGTTTAGTCCAAACAGATTACTCTCTTAGTGAAAACACTTAGCTAATAATAAGAGTGATCTTATTACTTTCTGAGTGTTGAGTGAGTGCGGAATAATGGTGGAATGGTGATTGCTCTTGTTTAGAAAACCTTAAGTATTAACCAAATTTTTTAAGGAAAAAAAAAAAAAAAAAAAAAAAAAAAAACCAAATTGTTTAAGGAGATTGATTGAGATGCACATGGATGATAGTGCAGAGGGTTAAAATAATAAACAACAGAAAAATAAATATGCAAGAAGATAAAGTACACAGTTGTTTAACGTGGTTCGGGAAATCCCTACGTCCACGATCTGGTCAAAACTTGTAGTACCCCGAAATACTGTAGCTGTCATTAAATGATGATTAAAGTTTAATTAGGGCATTGCATCCTTAAGAGAATATTTTTATGAGATTAAGAAGAGTTTGAAGAATCTATTATATGATTTAGAAGAAAGAGTTACGAATATTTTGTTTAGAAAGAAAATGGAATTTATTAATTCCATATTAGAGATAAAAGAAAGGGGTTGAGATATAATAAATTTAGACGACGCATACCCCTCAGAAGAGAAAATTTTTATCTATTAGATAACATAGAAAAATGGAATTAGAAATTCCATTAAGCTTGAAAACAGATAAAAGAAAGAATAAAAATTTATTATCGCAATTTCGGTAATAATTTAATTAGTTTTCGGCAGGAATTCAATTTGGGAATTCGACAGCCGTAGCAATATTTATAAATTAAGCCCAATTTTCTAAGATACATAGAAGAGATTATTATGAGGATTTTGTTAGAAAATATTGCTTTAGAAAGGAATTTATGTAATTAAATTCATTCGGTAAGGTAAAACTCGAATAATTCGTTCATCTGAACTCGGAATCGCGAACGGTCTGAACCGGTGGATTCCTTGTGTCGAGATGAGTAATCCAGCATTAAGATCTCGATGCACGAAAATCGAGGAGGTGGGACCTTCTAGAAGCCCCTAGAGCTAAGTGGATAATTATCAAATTATTTAATTAATAAAAAAATCTTATACTTAATATATAAGAAAGCCATCCTTATCATATTTCATCATCTTCCACCTCCTCCTTCCCCTCATTTTCGTGCACCACACTTCCTCCATAGACAAGAAATTTTCTCCTCCATAATTCAAGTTCTAAGTTAAATTTGAGGCTCAATTTCAAGAGATAATCACCTTTGAGGTATTATTCCATCATCTTTACCTCTTTAATTTGTAGAATTTGAAGAGAGGTTGTCTATCTATCCATGATAGGTTATGTTCATAATTCATAAGATATGATGTTGATTTTTATATAAGTTGTAGTAATTAAATAGAACATCATGTTCTAAGTATGATTTTGCAAAGAATTGTTAGAAATGATGAATAATTAGATTTTCCCTAAATCTTCCATAAGAACCCTAATTTGAATTGGTGGAAATTGAATGGAATTGTTTGATTTAAGCATGGATAAGTGTCATTAGGAACTAATAAATATGATTAGAGAAAGAAATTAGAGCAAAAATTCAAACATCTTAAATGTTCATAGTGACCGAAAATTAGGAAGAAATTTTTAATAAGATTTTGATTTTATTTGTGTAATTTGAGATCATAATTGAGTTCAATGGCATGAATAAAGCTTAGAATAATTTATTGGGAATTTTTCATATACTAGAATTTGATTTCTAAAAATCTAAGAATGTATGAAGTTCATGGTTTATATATATGTTGATGGTAATTTGCTTAGGTGATGTTGAATTAGAGTTAATTAGATGATAGTAAGCATAGATAGATCAAGAGATTGAAGAAAGAATTATCATTTCATAAAGAATCATAAAATGCTTGGAGAAGGGGATGATCCAAAGTCATATGTAGAGGAGTTAATTGGATAATTTAATACCATAGTTGTGATGAGGAAATAATATGAAGTATAATGTGAGTTTGTTGGAATTAAAGAGACATGTATGTGGAAGTTAGAATTTTAAGTGTAAAGAAGAATACATACTTCTTAAGTGTGAGATCTTAGATATGAAGTTAAGTATGCAAGTAAGCTTAGAATACATAAGTATGTGTAATTATAAGATGATACGTAATGGAATAGATAAAGGATGCAATGACCCGAAAGAGAGTAAACTGATAGCAATCTAAGTTAAGATAAGAGATTATATGAGATAATGTCTTTCTAATCTACTCCAAATTTATATAATTAAGGTACAAGTGGAGTAAGAAGAAGAGATACAGATCCTAAGCAAGAAGAGGACGAGCCTTCGACTTATCTAACATAAGTCAATCAGGTGGGCACATTCTTTTAAAGTATGCATTGTTTTTATGAAACTTGCTATTGCATGTTATTTTGAAAAGATGTGACTTGCATGTTTTTTTTAAGCATGTTGCATATTGCCTATCTACGAGAGAATTACGATATCGGCCCTATGCCGGACGAGCTGCCGGTAAGGGTTTGTGTACACATATGTGACCGTGAGCCGGTGAGCGGATCGGCCGGTCATAGTGTTTGAGAGGGAGGCCTACCTCTCAGCACAAGAAGTGCGTAGATATGGTATGTTTAAAAGATTTTGTCTGCAGACACCAGCATGTTTTACATGTTTTATTTATGTTACAGTTGAGCATGAAAAGTTTCAGTTTTAAAGAAAGCTATTGCAAGTCACAAGAACATGTTTTTTTTTAAAGTTGGCAACGTGCCCACTGAGTACACATCGTACTCATGCCTTGCATATTCATTTACATTTGCAGGTTGAGCAGCGGCGATGAAGATGGGGATGAATGCTGGTTATGGGCTTGTTGTCCCTTTGTCTTGACCATATATGTATTTAGTGGTTGAAGTAGTGTTGTTATAATTATGATCATCCACTCTTGTTGTTGAGTAAACTTGACACTTTATTTTCTTTAGTATGTTGATATGTTCCGTTGCGAACCTTTGTTTGTCGTCATTTGATCGTTTGATACCGTGACATTAGGTTGGCCTTTGTTACCCATTGTGGTACTTTTCTTTGTGAGTTAACGTGTTCTACGTCTCTTCCATGGTTGTTTGGGATGATCGTTGTTAGTTTGGGAACTCAAAGTTCATAAATTGCATAAACTTGAAATTCGTCAGAAACAGGGCAGTCTCTGTTTTCCCCTTTTCTGCACGTTTTACTTGTCCGAATTTTCTGAAATTGGTGTCATTTGAAAGATCTTTTCGATACCTTTCCAACGGTTCTTTCGGATCTTAATTCGGAGTTCATACGAGAAAGTTATGAGCTTTCGAAGTTGAGGTGTCAGCCCTGCCCTGTTTTTCGCGAAGGTTTATTTGAATTCCTTTGTGTTTGAACATCAATTGCTTGAGTTTCTTACAAGTTAGTTGAGTCATGGCTTAATCTCTTGACTAAGAAAGGGTTAAGAAATTGGGCTGTGACAAAACTAGACCAGATTATCCACTACCAGATCTGGTCAAGAAGATAAAGTACACAGTTGTTTATACTCGTGGAGAACGAGTCACAAGTATCAATCACAGCTAGAGAGATACTTATGCACGAAATAAGAGTCGTGTCCCTTTACAACAGATTACCTCTACGTTACAACTAGAAAACTACTAGCTAGCAGGGTGATCTCCTTTCACTCGATAAGACAGACTTGAATCGAGGTGGTTGGTGTGATGTAAAATCACAGAGTGTTGAAGCTCTAAGTCTGGATTGTAACTTGATTGCTTGAGAAGATAACAACAGTGTAGCTCGCGTGTGTGTTCTCTTTTTTTTTTTTTCAGATCTCTTTTACTTCAACTATATAGGCATTGAATTTGAAATTCTAGCCGTTTGTTGATTGACGTAAGATAGATGGTATATTGCCAATCAATGATTTCTATCATATCTGTTCTTGCCATATAGGAAAGGTTGACTCAATCTTTGAGTTATGGAAAGTAGATTGCTAACGGTCTCTTTCCTTCTATGTGTTAACCGAATGTCTTCTTTCCAATCCCAGTTGGATGGACTTGATCTAGACGTTGCAAGAGCATATGATGTGTAGGATGATGTCAGCTGGTGGATTGATGACTCAATCGTTCTGGTCCCTCGCTGTAGGCATCGATCTGGTCACTGTCTGTTACAGCAGATTGATTCATTTTGGCGTGAAATCTTGACTTTCCTCCTATTCTACATTGAGATTGACTTCTATAGGGATATTTCCTTTACACATTAAGTCATCTCCTAATCTGTTCCATAACAGGATTCACTTTATCTCTAGTGATCTGTTTTTACACGTAGAACAGTTTAAGCTCTAGAATAGCTAAGTGTGTTTCGAAAGACCATCATTAAAACTAAAAACTTAGGGTTCCCAACAATTTCCCCCTTTTTGATGATGTCGAAACCACATTTTACAATAATTCCTATTAGCACATAAAGAACGATCTGGTCTGATGGCCAGATTGATGTTTGTTCGTTATTAAGTTTATAACGTTTAGGGAATTTTATATATGTTCTGGACAATGGAGTGTTGTCATCAGAAACTCAAAAGGATTTCATATATATATAGAGACAAAAGAGTTTACAGATAATCAACACAAGAATAAGACATGCAGATCATAATGATAAGAAAATTATATCTATCTGCTCCTCCTTTTCTCTTCTTGTTGTCTTTTCATCCTCGCTCTGGTCTCATCCGAGATAAGCTGAACACTCTTGTATATTCCCTCTCTGATCCTTATGTAGTCCGGGTCCTCTGCATCCATCTTGTATCCTCTGTTCTCAGCTAGCTGGTTGATGAAGGTGAGCAGGAATGTCTTGTCAGGTAGATCAGTCCCTGGAATGGTGGGGCATGATCTGTATTCTTTTTCGGGCGCAGTGATCTGGATGTTTGCTTGGGCAGCAGCCTTCCTTATTTCTCCTACCAGATCACTGGCTTCATTCATGTCCAGATATTTATTGAATGCCTCGTTGGGTGATCCCTCAATGTATGTGGGTTCCTTCAGGAAGTATCTGCAGAGAACGAATGCATTCTTAAGCCCTTCCCATCCATCTCTTAGGTGAACTGGGACCCAGTTGGTCACTCCAGATGGTCTGATGTGAGTAGATGGCCAGCTGGACCCAGTTTTCTTCTTCTTCTTTTGAGTTTGGCTCGATCTGCTAGAAGATTTAGATTTTTGAGTGTGAGCAGATAGAGCAGATGGAGGGCTGGCTGTTTGTGCAGTGATCTGCTGCTCCGGTTGAGCTATCTCCTTTCCTTTCCCTTTTTCAACCGTAGCAGATGGCTTCTTCCCTTTACCAGATCCTTCCCCCTTTTCGACATCAGCAACAACTATGTTGATAAGTGTCCGGAGGGAAGAGATCTCTTCCTTCAGTGCATTGATTTCTTTGTCGGTCTCCACCTTCTGTGTAAGCAGTGATGTAATATTGAGATTGGAATCATCAATCTGCTTTTGAAATGATTTGGTGATGTTGGATAGCTCGGCTGTGTGGCGCTCGACATCTTCCTGGACAATCCCAAAATCATTGAAGTATGTGTCGATCATTGTTTTGGTGGGGTAGCGCAGTTCGCTTAACTTGCGTTCGACAAAATTCTTCCCATTGACCTCAAACTGCCTAAAGAGTGACCTGGTATAGGCATTTGCTTCTTTGATTATGTCAGCAGTGAGGCCATCTGTCTGTTCTTTGACGATCGTATGTACCATGTCCTTCTCTTTTTCTGCAAAGGCAGTGATGATCTTGTAGATTTCTTTCACCTTGAGCTCAGTTGTAAACAGACTTTGATCGATCTGTGCCTTTCGTTCTTCGTCAGCAGCTCGATCATCGTCCATTTTCTTGCTGATTTCTTCTATCTTCAGCCGACAGATTCTTCTTAGGTCAGAATCAAATTGATCGACGTGGGTCTTCAAGTGATTGTTGAATTCTGTAAGTATGCGGGTGGCTTCATCTTGGACTTGAGAGAGCGTCCCATACATGTATTGGTCCACTTTCATGGAGATAAGATCTCTGATTTGCGTATGGGACAGAGATTGAGGTTGGTCCATAAGTATGTCTTCCATGGTGTATGTTGGCACATAGATACCAAGTGCAGCTGCAGCAGCAGGGGTGAGGATGTCATTTGTAAGGTTGCCTCCGACATTCTGTCCAGCAGGCTCATCCTCTGCTTGTGGTGGAGCAGTTGTGGCAGGTTCCCCCTCAGTCTGTGGAGTGGGTTCTTTTTCAGCTTCAGTCTCCCTCAACCTCCTCATCGATCTGCTCTAGGCAATCAGCAGATGATGGGCTAGTAGAATGTGCGGGAGAGAAATCTTTGGACTGATCTGGGTGTACAGAGGAAATGGGGGCCACATCTTCTGGTGGTCCTCCCATCAGAACTTCCTCTTCCTCAACCTCCTGTTGAGGGAGAGCAGATTCTGGTGTAGGTTCTGGGCTTTGTGCTGCGTCAGCCAGTTTCTGCAGCTTCCTTCGTTTAGATTTGGGTGGCTGAGCTGCTGTAGATGTATCTGTGTCAAGCGAGCTTGATCTCCTGGTTGTCCGCTTGGTAGGTGTCCTCTCGATTGGCTTTTCTTTTGTGATCTTGGATTTTGTTGGGCGATCTGCTTGACCAGGTGGGGGAATCCAAATGGGATTCGAGTTTCCCATCTCTATCAGTGCACTAAACACCACTGAATCCTTCACTCGTGCAATCAGATTGGCTGAAATGCCCATCGACATTTCTATCTGATGCTGGTCCTTGGGAAAATGCTGCCTGGTGTTGAATTCAACAGCTGTGTCCCATTGGTGATGAGGGAAGAATGTTTCCAGCATGAAGCTTATTTTTGTTGAGTGTCTCAAGCTGCTGCGCTTTACTTCAATGCCGAGGGATCCTCCTTTCGCGAACAGGATCATCTTGGCTTCCTTGGCCAAGAGATCAAATAAAATCCTGCTTCAGTTCACTGGCAGGTTGAGTACCACTGCTGCTAGGATCCTGAATTTCTCAGGGGTGACCTGGTCGTAGGATCCATTGTGGTTGAGAAAGATTCGCTGTATGAATTCAAACAGAATTCTGAATTCTGGAGCGAGAAGTGCACGGACAAACATCATGTTTGTGTATTGGATGGGTATAATCATCACTATCTCCACAGCTTCTTGCAGCTGTTCTGCAGTGATTTCCCCAAGGTCAAGACCTTCATCTTTCACTTTGTAAACGTCGTTGATGATGTTGATGACGTTGTACGAGGTGTTGCTGATAGTGTTCCCTTTACTCACCCTGATGGTGGCCTCGTCTCCACCCCTCTCTCCCTGCCATGAGAGGTAGAAGGCAGCAACATCCTTGGGTAGGAAATGAACGGGGTGTGAAGTGATAATATTGTGAAAGCCTACAGGAAACATAGAAGAGCATATGTGAGCACTATCTTTCCATCAGTGAAGTATAAGTGCCCAAAACAGTTTATACAGTCTAGCAGTTTATATCACAGTAACTATAACCATTCGTATATGCAGATGAGAAAAGTAAACAGTTCAGAATGCATGATTGAAAAGTAACATAGGACAAATCAGAATCAAAACCATAAAATCGTGAACCTTTGCATTGGCGAACAAGGTCAAATGCCTTTTCTAGTTTGTGAAACCCGAAGGTATCAAGAGTGGCGAAAAGATCTTGGTGCAGATATGGTTTCAGAAAGTTCGCTTGATCAAGAAACTGAGAAGATTTTGGTGCCATTTTTGCTAGAAACAGAGAGATTTTCGAAGGTAGAGAAAGTTTGAAAGAGAGGAAATTTTGGCTAGGTGATTCGAGAAATGTAAGTGTGAGTGATACATGAAACGCCTTATCAATCTATATACACGAAAGAGAAGATAAGTAGAGTAATAAAATATTCAGAAATTCTTCCCTTTTTCAGCTTTCTCGCCTTTCCATGTTCTAGGTTTCCAGTCTATCACCGCTTCTATTTATCGTATGATACACGCGCTTTGATCGAACGGTTGTGATGTAGCGCATTGTCTTTGGTTGCAGTCATTTTCTCCCTTTTTCTTGATTTGGTAGATATTTCTTCGATCACGTTTCCCAATTACTGGACTTAATCATCAAAAATAAAAGATTTGATATCTAGAGTCAGAAATCAGATATTTTATATAATTAGTCGCCGTATAAGGTTGATCTTTCCCCCTTAACCAAGTAATGGGATAAGAGATATTAAATTAATATCCACGTGGCATTTAGTAATCTGGTCAAGGTCGATCTCTCTCATAGTGAGAACTATCGATCTGGTTGGCTCTTTTTAATAATTCCCAGTTGGAACTTGATCAATCTGTATTGACATATACTTAGTGATATGGTGTCAATTTCCTGTTGGAATTTCAAGTGATCTGGATTTTATCAATCTGGACCATGACGATCTGACTTTGATTCCCTGTTGGAATATTGGATTTCATCTGATTTAGATCAATCTGGTCCTTTCTTCAAGATTTAAAAGTCCTAGTTTTCCACAAAGCATCTTAAATCTTTCTTCTGGTAATGCCTTAGTGAGAATGTCTGCTCTCTGAACTTCAGTGTGTATTTTCTCAATCTGTACATGTTTCCTTTCAACATGGTCTCTTATGAAGTGATGTCTCACATCCACATGTTTGCATCTGGTATGCAAAACAGGATTTTGTGTGATTGCTATAGTACTTGAGCTGTCACAGAAAATTGGTATTTCCTTGACATCAATCTCATAATCTTTAAGTTGTTGTCTTAGCCACAGTATTTGTGCACAACAACTTCCAGCTGCCATATATTCTGCCTCTGTGGTTGAGGTGGCAACTGATGTCTGTTTCTTTGAGAACCAAGAAATTAGTTTATTTC
>JAPKLX010002226.1:0-14524 GCA_026898415.1 Leonotis leonurus | reverse complement strand
TCATATCATATTATGTCTTGTATGTGTTCTGGAATTAAGAGCATGAAGTGGAGGTAAAGAGTTTATATAATGTTTTGAGTTGAACATTGAATGGGTATAATTATGAACACTAAATGGTAGAGGTTGAGATTTCTTTACTTAGGTTTTTGGTCTGGTATGTGTGTGTTGATTTGCGGCTATTCTTAGAAAGTTAAACTATGATAAAAATGCTCTATGGGTTAATGGTATTCTGCTTTCTAAATCCGATTAGAAAGATAGCTTTTTTTTTTTATAAGAATTTCTGTTAAGTTTTTCCTAATATGCTGAGGTGAAGTTCTGAAATAAGAGTACTAGAATTTTTAACCTATGTTGTGTAATCTGAAATGGTAAGATAGAAACAAGGCATAGCAAGATTTCTGATTTCGAATACAAGTTTCTAAGTTCAAAGTTAAGCCTCTAATGTTCTTTCTTATTAAGTGCATTTTTCTGGTTTTTAAGAGTATGAAGTGGAGATAAGGAGGGAGTTATGAACTAAATTCTAAGAAAGCATTAACATAAGTATAGAATGCTAAAGCTTTAAATCTTTACCTCAAGCTTCAACTACTTCTCTTTGATTTTGAACTCTCTTATCTTCTTCAACTTGCAGAATTATGTGAGTGGTTGTGGTGTAGTAATTGCTTAAGGAAGTAATCTATTATATAGTGTTAATATGTGATGTAGTAGCTCCTAAAATCTGCCTTAATAGCTCTTGTTTTGCAAGGTATGGAGCATGGAGTAGCTTTGAGGTTCTTCCCTTCCAATCAGCCGTCCATTCTTTTCTCTTGAGCTCTGTGCTCAGTCTGCTATTTCACTGTTCTCCCCTATTGATTTGTATTTATTAAATTTTGTTTGTACTAGTGAATCTTGTTTAAATCTTTTATTCTTAGGGTGGAAGGGATGTGGGTAGTAGAGGCCTTACTTTCCTTACTTTTTGTACATGTATCCTCTGATTGTTTCATGTACTTTAATTACTTAATTATTTACTTAATTCTTTAGGGGATGTTCTTGTTGTAAAAAGTGTTTGAATGGACATCCTCCCATCCCTTTTCCTTCACTTCTGTCGCCAGTAATGTAGTGTTTAGTGTAGGCTTTATTTTGTTTCAACTTTGTTTAATTAATCCACCATAATATATATATATATATATGTATACATTTATATAATGTCTTATCTTATGCTTTTATTAAAATTACCTTATGATTTTAAGATAGTAACAATGCAATCCCATCTAGGATAATTAAAAGATAGGGTTTCTTTAATACTACTTGGTAAAGACCAAACCTCATACTAAATCTCATTTGGATTGAAATTGAAACTAGTTCAATTTAGATAGTGTAGAAATAACCATTTTCAATTTGCCAATTAATTTCCTATTAACAAACGAAAATTAATTACTCACAAACATATGATGCGAGATAACTATTACGAATAAGCGGGGTATTACATAAGTGGGCTTGGTCGAAGTATCCTGTTCAAAGGTATATCTTCTTAACGTCCAATATAGCTGAGAGCTTTAATCGTACACTTTTATAGGCTCGTCGTCTACATATTTGTGCATGCATCGAGATAGTAAGACTGATTTGTGAGGATTTGTTTAACAAACGACTTATAGCTGTTAACAGGGAAAGATATCCACTTTCAGAAGAGGTAAGACGCAAATTGATGGTCCAAATCGAGAGATCTCATACATACAGAGCACTTCCAGTAGGTGATGATCGATACCGAATTGAAACCAACAATCGATCATTGTTGGTAGACCTTGGAGCGTTGACATGTAAATGCATAGAATTTTAACACGACGGGATCCCGTGTTCTCATGCTATTGCAGCAATTACGTACGTACTTTTTAATTATGTCTTTCATAATTAATTTAGATTATGTCTTTGATAATTAATTATAATATTATTATCGGTGCAGGAAATCTGGAAGAACTACAATTGATTTTGTAGCACACTGCTACAAATCAACATCAGTTGTAGATGCGTATAAAAATATTATATCTCGAATTCCTCCGAAATAAAATTAGAATTTGCCCGAAAATATTTCAAGTATTGAGGTTTTTCCAAACAGAGCAATAAGAATGTCGGATAGACCAAGGATGAGTAGACGTAAGGGGTGGGGAGAATCATCGGGGTCGTACAAGTAGAAGAGCAAGACGGTGCCCATATTGCAACATGAATGATCACACATGTCCCAATTGTCCGAATTATTCAATGATTAATTTGTAGTATGCTTGTAATATCTTTGCATTATGATTGTAGTTTCAAATTAATTTTCACAAACACATCTATTGATGTCATATGAGCAGTTAAATCTGAAAAATCATAATAAATTGAAAATAACTCGAATGTAGGTGAACAAAATTTTAAGATGAACCCAAAGTCTTGAATTTGTATTTTCCAAAAACAAAACACGTAAAAACATTTCAATTCTATTTTCCTCAAATTTTCAAAGTTAGACAAGTGCTCAAATTTTCGCAATATTTCACAGTTTGTGCAACTATTTTGTAAAAATTGTAGTAAATTGAAAACATAACGAAATTGACTGATTCAAATTAAAGATTACTCCTAACTCGATCTATTATTTTATTATATTAACAAGACCAAAATTTGGAAACATAAAGTACAAAAATGACGAGACAGAAACCGGACAGAAGCTTCAACATAAGAATGTAAAGCAACACAAAAATGACGAGACAAAGACCACATGTTTCATTACCAACACAATATCAAACTAAAAAAGTATAGGAAAACATATGGTTTAGGAATAATAATGAAATACAAAGAGAGAAAATTCTCTGAGCAACTAATGTACGATACATCTTAACATTTTTGTTTCCCCAGATTATAGAAGGACTCCCACTAATATGTCGTTCCACGGTCATGCATAGAAAATGACCAAAACTATGATTATCTCTTTGCTTGAATTGCTCTGATTCCACTGGAATCTTCCACTTAAATCCTGCACCAGTCTCAGACACACCTATATGTTGATGCCGATAATAGAATGAGTGTGACATCACAATTGGCAAAAGAAAGTAAATAGGTGTCAATGAATTGAATCTAATTTTCTTCGCTTTTGCGTCCAAATTATGCCACAATGAATCGTGCAGAGTCATAATCTGATTGTACATGTCACAAATAATGACCACAAAATGCTTGTTGACAATGCAAGGAAATATAACCTACAATTTCAACATTGACATATTAAAATTCAAAACTTAATAGCATATAATTCAAAAACATATGATACAATATTTAATTGCATATAATTAATATAATTGCATATAATAATTCATATAATTCATATAATTGCATACAACATTGACATATAAAATTCAAAACTTAACAGCATATAATACAATATTTAATTGCATATAATTCAAAAAGATACCGTTGTAGCGTTCCACCAAGGTATGATTGTGGATCACACTACACGTGCGTGAATAACATCACACAAAGTGTCATGAGGCTTATAATTCTGCTACACAAATGCCAATGTCACCTCCCATCCTACTAACTGCATGGCATCGACACTCTCCATACCAACATTCCACTCCGACTCCAATCGATGCTGCAAGATAATTTTTAAAATAAAATTAGGCTCATGTACATATGTTGAATCGTATAATTGGAGAATAAAATCGCATATTAATCAATGGGAAGAAGTACATATTTATAGACAAGTAAGGTTATGCTATACAAGGAAATAATATCTCTAATACTAATAATAATATCTCTAATACGAATAATAATATAAACTCAATATTATAACACTCCCCCTCAAGATGGAGCATAAACGTTAATTATGCCAAGCTTGTTACACAAATCCTAACCCCATTGAAAATCAGTCCTAACCGTAACAGATCTTCGATCTTCATATATCCAATGAAGACAGATCTAATCTAATCATAACAGATCTTCGATCTTCATATATCCAATGAAGATAGTTCTAACTTAACACTTACAGATCTTCGATCTTCATATATCTAATGAAGACAAATCTAAATCTCACACCGTCACATGATGCAGATCGAAATTGGTCGAGAAATTAACGAAAGAGCGAGCCGAGTCGACAAAGAACGAAGGGCAGATCGGAGGTGCGCGGGGGCAGCGCAATTTCCTATGCAGGCGGTGTCGATCATCGTTGCTTGAAAACAGAATGAGTGACTGCACACTCCAACTGTACAGAAACCCTAATTTTTGAAATTAGGAACCCTAATTTTTGAAACATTGAAACAAATCTGAAAACAAGAGGGAAACCGACCACAAACAGAGGGCAGCAAAGACACAACGCAGTAAAAACGGTAGAACAGGTGCAGATGTGAGCTGATGGTCAGCAGTGGCGTGTGGGAGCCGCACGCGCGGGCTCCGGAGACCGGAATCACACCAGAGGTGTGCAGGAGGGTGCCGCACGTCCTTGGCCAGGCGATGTCGCTTGTCGGTGGCTGGAGGCGACGGAATTGGACGCGCCGCGAATCTGATGTAGGATTGTGTCTCGAATCTTCAGGCAGCAATTACTCCGGCCACGTGCCGACCTAGACTGCCGGACCGGTGATCGGAAGTGCGCCAGAGAGTGGGGAAGAGGATGGCATGGGTGGTGTCGGCCAATTTGATGTAGAGACGAAATGGGTGGCTGCACACTCCAAATGTGCAGAAACCCTAGTTTTCAAAATATGGAAACCCTAATTTCGAGATTGGGATCCCTAATGGCTAACCCTAGAACCGAGGGCTCTGATACCATGTTGAATCGTATAATTGAAGAATAAAATCGTATACTAATCAATGGGAAGAAGTACATATTTATAGACAACTAAGGTTATGTTATACAAGAAAATAATATCTCTAATACTAATAATAATATCTCTAATACTAATAATAATATAAACTCAATATTATAACAACACATAAAGAACTTATTTATGTGTTTAAAAATTGCATTAAAAATACTTACAAAGAAATCACATCTGCAGATAACAGTGCGTCCTCCGGTGTGCAAAAGGGAGTACACTATCACTCTGCATCAGCATGGACTGAAGGCTCATCATATACAAGTATATGGTCTGCAAAAAAACAATCCTAATTTAGTGACATTTAAATCATATTTGATATTAAAACAATTACCTCAGTGAAATAATCTTGTTTCATATGAAGCATTAGCCTGAAGTCAGCAACTTTTATTTCAAAACCAGTCTCAACCACTGTAGCATGGCAGCCTGCTGATTGCTTCATAAATGCATTGTAATTATTCAATGTATCATCCCCGACGGTATCTGGTGCCTCCTTCGGGACATATGCAGGTCGTGGCATGTAGCGTAACTGACCGTCAAACTCCGCCGAAGAAGGGTCATCATGTTCCGCATTGATTGGTTGTGTGATAAATGGCCATGACATCTACAAAAAAATATAATACAAAATTAATTAGTTTTAACTTAAAACTATTTGTTTATCATAAATAATAATGAAAACAATCAACTTACAGATGAAGTATCCGGCGAAGAATGATGTGTGGTCACAAATGGCGCCGGAAAGTGCGGTATGTCAGACACGGAGTATCGAGGACCACTGCTAGAAGACCGAAAATCAGGTACTGCTCCTGGTGGGGGGCTCGTTGAAATTGACATTTTAATTTGGTCGAAAATTGACTAGTATATATACACAAATACCATATATAAATATATAGTTTAATTGTTTGTTAACATTTAGCAATTATCCTATTAGGTTAACTCTAACCATAAATTTATTGGCGATTCAGGTTACACGTACACCTAATCGTTGATCAACAGTTATGACTAAGAAACCGTTGAGGATAATTACGGTTAGTATTAGACCAATTGGTTCGTCTTGTAAGTTTAGGCACGTCTATTTCAACACGTGGTGCTCGGAAATATCTATTCTAAATAATTTAATTAAATTACACCTAATTAATTTTACTAAAAACACATCTCCAAGTCCAGCCTCCTAAGTTGTGAGAATCAATTCTGCCTAGACTATATATTTCTTCATCATATCTTATGCTAGGCCAACTCATTTGATCATTCACAATGATATAATTAAAGTATATAAACAATGGCAAAGCCACATATTAACTAATGCATGAAATTTGAATGTTAAGTATAGTAAGATCTAAACCCACCCCAACCTTTGTTTCACTTATGGTTAATTTTAATAGTTTTTAATAGTTTTTAAAACCAAATTCATCACAATGGCTGATCCACTTAATCCCGTGCTGAGAACATATTTTTTTTTATATATTTAAGTATTTAGGTTAAGAATTGTTGGTCCTGAAAGAGAAAGTATTAATGTATGGGGGAATACACCAATTACAAACTATCACCTTTTTCTTGAAGATTTACAGATCAAATGCATAAGTTAACGTAGTACGTGACGTAGAAATAGATAGATAATATGTTCTTTAACATAACATATAACCTTTCACCGATTAAGCACTTGACAGAAAGAGTGAGTTGTAATCTTAACAAATGGTCTGTAAGATATAGTCTGTGTGGAATGTGGTGGTTAAACTGTGTTGCTTTTTTCAGGGAAAACCATTTTAAGTCCAAGTGTTCCTTAAACAACAGATTAATGCAAAGTGTAGCGGTTTAGTATGCAATGTATAAACATAATTATAAATATAGAACAATAATGACAAAGTAATGAACACAATGCTTTTACGTGGTTCGGGAAACCCCCTACGTCCACGATCAATCTAAAGATTGATAATCCACTAACTTGGATTTTCTCTCTTGTTTAGTCTGGTTGAGTACCAGTCACAAGTCAAGTCAAGAACTAGAAAAGAGCTTGTGCACGAGTTAATGGGTTGTGACCCTTACAACTTACAATAAGAAACTGGAAATAAGATTTCTTCCTACTGAGAGCTTGAAAGACAAACTATGGAGGAAAACTTTAGAACTACAGAATTTTACAAACGTGTATTCTAAAAATACTTTGAGTTCTAAGGATGTTCTAAACTTAACATATAAGGAGTGAGTAACACTACTACAAAAACGCTAATAGACAAGGGTTTTTAACCCTTGTCGTAGCTTGTCCTCGACGCTTGTCGAAAGTGGTGTTGTCGTATATTCTCGCTCATAGACAACGGTAATATAACCGTTGTCGTAAATATTTACAACAACGGCTAAGACAAGGGTTTCTGGAACCGTTGTTGTATTTAAAAAAAATTCGCTCATAGACAACGGTTCTTAAAACCGTTGTCGTAGGTCTTGTAAAAAATTCACCTATAGACAACGCTTCTTAGGACCCTTGTTGTCGTAGGTTCTTAAAACCGTTGTCGTTGAGTTATAAGACAACATTATATTTTTGAACCTATTGCTAAAACTAATAAAATAAATATTAAATTGAAATGAAAACATCAAATACGTAAATATTTAAAATTAAATTACTAATATAAATAATTTAACATAAAAGCATATTGCAATATTCAAGTTTAATTCTAAAAATACCGTAGCAAGCTCAAATATAATACTTCAAGTTTGAATGCCTACATGGTCCCAAACATAAATAAACCTAAAATTACCAAAAGCTACAATCCAATATACTCCTGAACCAATTCAGCCCACTCCTTACGCACTTCATCAATTTCCACAGGAGAGTAATTCCCCTTTTCTTCAATAAATTGTGAAGTTAAAAATATATATTAGATAATCTTTAAAATATACTACTACATAATGTTTTGGAACGTACTAAGACAAAGCTTATTAATACATGATGTTGATCAAAGTTAGAATACAATCATAAGGACCACAATGCGTATGCAGCTATGCATGTTTTTCTCTACACTACTGTTCATACTTTAATTACATTACGTACATAGATTCATATAGCTAAGCTAGGGATATATATGATATATACATACATATACTGGCAGTGATACAATTTCGCTAGGCCCATTCTTGGTCCCGCCACTTTGAATAAGCTTAAATTATGACATTAATTTTAAAGAAAACTATTACTTACCAATGATTGTAGCGAACTAATCATCACAGTCGAATCAAACTGAACTATTTCTCTCATGTATTTCATCACGTAGTAACCACACTGTAAACTGTCTGGTTGTTTAGGAGCCTACATTAAAATCGGGCAGTTAATAATTTTTAACTCTTTATCCACACTTGTTACTTATTTCAAGCATACCTTAATTATTTTCCAGGTAAGTGTCTTCTTCCCTTTCCTTTGCGTCTTCGCATTGAACATCTTGAAGGCCCTTCAGATATGATCATTGATCGGCTTAATGTTAGTTTTTTTGAGGGATAATGCTCAGAAATTGAATAAAATCAAGGAAATAAAGAAGGGAAAATGATACCTCAGGAAAAAAAAAAAGACCACAGTAAAGATAACAAAAAATCACATCTACTAATTACTTAGAAATCTGAAAGTATATTTTCCCAAGTTACAAAATATTCACAGAAACAGTTCAGTGAAGGAGATGCATTAACAAATAATATATGGCAACTACTTATTGTAAGTTTAGTCTCTACTTATTTATGGAAAGCCCATCCATGTTCCAAGTACTGTAAGTAGGAGGCAAAGAAACCAGAAGCAACAATATATGATGGTTGAAAACTTACAATTGAACCACTTGTTGCCAAGTATTATCTGAAATGCGAGAGTAAAGGGGATCCAACAAACCAATCTCCTCCTTGTTAGGATCGATAACCGTAAGAATCCAGTGCTCACTGCATATACATACAAGATTAGATTCAAGTACTTCTCAAGTTCAATTCAATAATAGTATTCAATGATGGCAAATTTCATACCCCACGTTACATGGAACCAACACAATTTGATTGGGCAATGTACCATCAAGCCCTATTGCCAATGCACGTGCTCTTTGTTCTATTCCATTCTGGATAGTATTCTTATCTTTTCTCGTGGTTGGCATATACCCTACATTAAAAGGATCAACAAATCGAAATTTGTCGATCTTTCCTAAACTCTCCAGCCTCTTATATGTTAGTCAACCACTCATCTATGGGATTCAAAGTTCCAAACGTAAATACAATAACAACCAAATCACAACTTCTATGCAAAGATGTTCCTAAAAGCTGAGGTACTTAACAAAAATACAAGTAGAGAAACATATTTGTCCAAAGTTGTTGAATAGTGCAGCAAGCTAAACTTCAATGCTCCTAAAACTAAAAGGGATGACACTCATCAAGATATGATAAAAGAAGTATCTAACCTTTTTTTAGGAGATGAGAGATGATCGAAGCCTGCAAGAATTGATGAGTGAAAAGGAGGGCAAAAAGAGCAGCAGATTCGATCAATACGTAAAGCTCGAACCATGCCAGCATGCTGACAAATAGAAGCTCAACACAACAGAAACAAGAAAACCAAAATATATGCATATTTATATTTATTCTCAATAACACAACACACACATTTAGCATTAGTAGCTTGAGGATTTATTTCTTCATTTGAGATTGAATAATGCTATAAAAATTATAGTATTTGCTCTCTATTGCAAGTACAAGGCCCCATCAACATCATGTATAGTTATTTAGATATGGTCAATCAGCAAATAGATCATCAAATCAACAAACTTCATATCTCAAAAACTATATCACTAGGCGAAACCAACTTCACCTACAAACAAACTTCATATCTCAAAAACAGAAACCTCTCATTGGGGCATTTCGTCGAACACTTACTGATAAAACCCAAAGAAAAACACATTTTTCCTCACATTTGCGAGGCGGGCAGGACGATCGGGTACTTGGATATCCTTCGAATTCGAACTCAATTGGTTCTCCCTCTTTCGAAGCTTGAATAAAAAATTGTTCCATCAGTCAAATTTCCTAGCAAATGCCATTATAAGAAATCAATAGAGCATATAAGATACTAGTAATCTTGTTTCCAATCATATACCAGTAGAAAAAATAAATTAATTTACAATAATATTCATAAAACATGAATAGATGCATTAAAACAAATGCAAAACATGATTTATATAAGGCTATACTAAAGTGGGTCTTATAATGTAATAGTTAGAACTACACTCACGTTTGCTATCCTATCATATGACATGTTTTACAATGAAAATTTAAGGAGGATTCCCATTAGCTTTGAAAGATAACTGAGTGACTAATCTAACAAACAAGGATAACTTCCACAACATAACATTAAATTGTAGAAAATACTGACATCATAAAAATATATCACTCATTGGCTTATCAATATCCAACTAAGAAAAAGATGATCCAATATATCTTCTACCTGTTAAGGGAAAATTAAGAATGGGTTAGTAGTGTACTTTAACATTTTTACCTTTGTGAGCCTGAACTTAACAACTCTTAGGCTTGTACTGCAATCATAAGCAGGATTAATGTCACAAGGGTTAGAAGATACTTTAGACCAACGGAATGAGATAAATTTCATATACAAAAATAAATCTAAACAAGCTTATACACAAGAAATGTAACAACACACGGTCCTAACTGTATCAAATCAGGGACATGAAAATCACATCTGTGAAGCGTGAAAACTAGCTAGCTAGCTACTTAACTTAAATCAGTGTACATGAAAATCATAGGATTTACAAAAACATATCAACACTTTTGATTCATTAAACTGGGGTTACACTTACAGAGAAGAGAGTTTCTTCCAAATTATAGAGAAGAGAGTTAAACTGGGGTTAAATCAGTGTATATGTCTAAATTATAATTTTCTCAAGAAATTCCATTTCCACCTAAATTTATTAAAAGCGAGGAGTTACACTTACAGAAAAGAGAGTTTCTTCCAACTTCTCCATAGCTTCACTAAACCTCCCTTCCGATCTCAAACTCGGCTTCGACACTCTCCACACAGCTTCTCTAATCCCATTCACAAATTTATTATTACTCATACTTTTTTCAAGTTCCTTCACTCTCTCCCTCTCCCCTAACCCAGAACCCTCTCGATCAGACTTGAACGCTCTGCATGGCCGGATCCAAACCCCCCCCCCCCCCCCCCCCCCCCGCCTTCACACTGATCGGGTCCCACACAATACGCTGCCGGATAATTCTCCAGCACGGAGGCGGTTGGCCGGAGTGGTGGTGGCAATCGAGCGGTATTGATATACATGACACTCTATAGATGACATTTTATAAAAAACTATTATCTATAGTATTGATATATATAACACTTTAATTGAAATCGTCGTCTATAATAAAAGATGACACTCTATAGATGACATTTTTTAAGAGAAGCGTTATGTTAAATAAACACACGCTCATACATGACAGTTTTAAATAAAAACCGTCATCTATACAGTGTAATGTATGTATAAATTTCTTGTAGTGGTGGTAAGCTAGACTACGACAATGGTTTAACGACAAGGGTTCAAAATAGTGTTGTCATTGAGTACTGCAACAACGGGTATACCACAACGGTGTGAAAAAGCGTTGTCGCATGAATATAAGACAACGCTATAACAACAACGGCTAAAGAATACGTTGTCATATATATACGACAACACACCTACGACAACGGTATATAAAAACCGTTGTCTATGAGCGCATTTTCTCGCTCAAAGACAACGGTTTTGATTACGACAACGGTTTTTATCCCTACGACAACGCATTTTGTTAAAAACCCTTGTCGTTCCAGTGTTGTCGTATGCCATTTTTCTTGTAGTGTAAGCTGAGAACAATTTTCCAAGATATTTAGAAATCTCTAAGTGTTTGAAGAGTTTGAGAAATTCTTCAGTGTTTGAGCGCTTCGATTACAATAGCGGTTAGATATTTCTGTAGAGTTTAAGTTTAATGAATTTCTCGTTGGAACTTTGGAGAATGACTTGGAATATTTATAGGCAGAGCTTCTGAAAACTAGTCGTTGGAGAAAGGAACTAGTCGTTTGTCTTTTTGTACTCTCAACCATTAATGCGTCCTTTTTGAAATTTGAGGTATCGTCCTTTAGCAAGTTTGAATTGTATTATAAGAAATGATATGTGAGAACGATGATGATATGACACATATGAACATATATATAGATGATCCATTTAGGCAGATCTATTATCACTCTATCTTTCGCGTTGGGTACAGATCATCTCATGTGATTTGTGTGAGTACAAATCATCCTATTGATCTGTGTCTTCATCTTCTCATGACTTCTACTCTAACTCTTGCAAGTGATCCTATAGTACAAATTCATACTTGATATGTGCTTTACATTTTGATAATTGCTTAACTAGTCTAATGTACAAATAGATTCTTATGGTACAGATCGTAAATTTGATATGTTCCTTACATTGTGATTTGTTTGTTTCTATACTCAGCACAATACTAGTTTTATTCTAGTTTATCTCTATAGAACATATCATCAACTCGATTACTTTTCTGTACATTTTAGATAAATATATATAGAGAGAGAGAGGATGATTATATTAAAAATTAATTTCCTTATATTAAATAAAAATAAATATTAATCAATTCATATTTTTTTATCAATAGATATAATAATTATTTTTTGTTATATTTGTAACTAACTAAGTTCTTAAATTACTGTGTACACCATTCTTTTTACTAAATAAAATTTAATTAATTTTTAAAATAAAATTCACATTATATTATTATTATTTTATATTTAAGAAATATTAAACAATATCATAATAAATAAACCTTATTTGAAAAAATAAATTTTATATAACAAATATAAGATAAAAAATTTTAAACTATATTTTCTAAAAATATTTAAAAATGCATGCAAAACAATAAATTTCGTATTTTAAGAGAATAATTATAAGAATATTATACCGTTAATGAATCATTGTAATTTTTAAATAACATAACAAAATTACATGTGATCGAGTCTATTAAATTTAATGATTTTATTACTAAAAAATGGAAGAGAAATGTGAATTCACACTGTAACCAATTAGGCGGATAACAAGGAGTAACAAAGATTATTAAAATTTTAAGTATGATGGAGAGATGTGGGTGATAATCAATCATGTACTACCTACCCATTGCTAGGAGTATCTTTTAATACATTCATTTTTAATTGGTGGAATTTTCAATGTTTCAATTATATTTTAATAATAATGGAACATTATTTTATTAAAGAAGAATACAAAGTCATAGAATGATGATGAAGTATTAAATGCATTTGCCGTTATGTGGGGTCTCTTCCCATTGATCAAAAAGTGTGTGCCTAAACAATGAAACCAATTCAAATAGGGAAATTTTAAATTAAATCAATGCATATTGTTGCAGGCTACAGTGCAAAAATAAACTAAACAAGATATGCAGCTATTAGACCATATTTATCCACCACCATTTCCCCAACCCAACCTTCCCACCTTTATATTATTATATTCACTTCTCTCTCTTCTAAAAATTTATTATTCATCTCACCCACCCACCTTCATTTTTATAGGTTTATCAATGACCACAATCCCAACCCAACCTTCCCACCTTTATATTATTAAATTAATTTTCTATACATTATTTTTTTATTAACTTTTTTTAATTAATTAATATTATAAATAAATAATTTAAATTTAAAAAAAAACTACAAACTAATATCAAATTGAAAATTCTCAAATAAATATAGAAATTACAATAACTAAAACACGAAAATCAAAATAAACAATTGATCACCGAACAATTATAAGAAAATTACACATTTAATCATCATCACCAAATTTTTGCCATATGTGCTCGATCAGATCGTTTTGAAGACTGTTGTGAGCTTCTCTATCACGGAGTTGTGTCCTATTCGTCATATATTTCTTCAAACTTGCAATCCTTTCTGTAGAAAATACAAAAATATCATCTTCAATGTCTTCTACTTCACTTTGTCCTGCAGTTTGAGTAGCTCGTCGATCTTCCATAAATTCTGTTGGATCACGATAGTTTAGGTAAGTGTTTCTTTCATCCTCCACTATCATATTGTGCATGATAATGCAAGCAAGCATTATTTTTGCCATCATATCACGATCCCATAAAAGGCACGGACGTTTGATAAAAGAGAAACGAGCTTGTAGAACGCCAAATGCTCTCTCAACATCTTTTCGGGCAGCCTCTTGATATTGAGCAAATAATTTGTGCTTCTGAATTTGTGGTTCAATAATAGATTTGACAAATGTTGCCCATGAAGGATATATGCCATCAGTGAGATAATATCCCATATTTTTTTCCTGACCATTCACAACATAACTAACCTTTGGAGCTCGGCCTTGTAAAACGTCATTAAAAATAGGAGAGTGATGAAGTACATTAATATCATTTCTCGAACCTGGAGTTCCGAAAAATGCATGCCATATCCATAAGTCCTGTGAAGCAACTGCTTCCAAGATGATCGTTGGCTTACCCTTTCTTCCTCCATATTGCCCTGCCCATGCTTTAGGGCAATTTTTCCATTCCCAATGCATACAGTCAATACTCCCGAGCATCCCTGGAAAACCACGCTCTTCACCAACATTCAATATATATGCCATGTCTTCTTCAGTTGGCTTTCTGAGATATTCATCACCAAAGTTGGAAATGACACCCTCAACAAATTTGGTAAG
>JAPKLX010001837.1:0-17399 GCA_026898415.1 Leonotis leonurus | reverse complement strand
GGCCAAGATCCAAGATCTTGATACAGCCAAAGAGATGTGGGAAGCCTTGAGAGACCTGGCGCTTGGATCTGAAGTGATGATCGAGAACAAACTGTCTCTAGCTTGCAACAAATATGATGAATTCAAAATGAAACCAGGCGAGACAATAGAACAGATGAAGATGAGATTCACTGGAATTCTCCTAGAGATATCTGCGTTCAAAAAGAATAAGTATACTCAAAGGGAGAAGAACATGAAAGTTCTTAGAGCTCTTCCACCAAGCTGGGAGATCTACGCTGCAATGCAACCCCTAAGAGCAGATTTCAATGATCTGTCTACTGAAGCCTTATTTGATCATCTCGAAGGTCATGAATGTGACATTCAAAGAATTCGAGGACCAGATCATCTGTCCAAAAAGGCAGAAAGCAGTTCAAAGAAGGACAAAGAGGTAGCCTTCAAAGCGAAGAGCAAACCAGATGATCCTTCTGAGTCTGCTACTCTAGACGAAGAGAAAGGCTATGACAAACTCTTAAAAGAATTTGCTATGATAGCTAAACGCATGGACAAGATGGAAACCAGATCAAAGAAATTCAGACGCTTCTACAAAGATAACAAGAGGAACTTCAACAGGAATTATAACAATGATCGATCAGATGACAAGAATGAATCTAAACAGCAGACTACTAAAACAACAAAGACCTCTAACTCTGCAGATTACGCTTGTTTTGAATGTGGCAGATCAGGTCACTTCAAAACAGATTGTCCTAATCTGTCCAGAAGCCAAAGAGAGGAATTAAGAGCTAAAAGAGATCGAAAGCTCAAAAATGAGCGAAAAGCCATGATAGCTGAACAAAACTCAAGCAGCTCAAGTCATTTCTCAGACAGTTCATCAGAAAATGATGAGGCTTTCATTGCTGACGATGAAGAAAGCTGGAGTGAATGTTTTGTAGGCTTAGACAACGGTCTAGATGAAGTCGAGGTAAATTCATGCTATTCAAATTCTTCAAATAGTAATAATGATCTTAAACAAGAAAGTGAAGATCAAGCAGAATACTCATGGAAAGAAATAGACGAAATGTTCCAAAGCTACTCTAGCATCAAAAGACTGTTCAAAGAAGTAGTTGAAGAGAATGACAGATTAAAGAAGATTGAGCAGACTCTAAGCACAGCAAACACTAAGTTTGTTGCCAAAATTACTGATCTGGAAGAGCAGATCAAGAGCAAAGACAGTGAGATCCACTCACTTAATTCAAAAGTCAAGGATCTGGTTATCAGAAATAATGTTGCTGAAGAAAAGATCAAGAAAGGAAAGGAAATGATATACAAGAGTGATGAGCGTGCCAAGCTGCTAATCAATATGCAACAAAAGGGCACATCTGGTTTGGGATATTCAGGTCACTCAGAAAAATCCTCAGGAACTATAAGCTTCGTACCAGAAAGGAAGAAGATACCAGATCAAGTGAAAGACTTGAAAAACAAGAAAGGTTATCCTCAAAAGATGATCATAAAAGATGCAAAGAATAGGCAATATCATCAAACAAGGGGACAACCAGCTTACTACACAGAAACAGAACATTATCAAAGAGCAGATGTCAACAGGACAAAAACTGTCAACAAGACAGTACATACAAAGAAAGGGTTGAAGAAGGATGAAATGAAAAGATACCATCCATCTGAAATCCACTCAGTAACTAAAGTTGACAATGATGGAAATACTATTACCTGCTATATTTCTGTTCCTAACCCTAAAATGTTCTGGATTCGAAAAGGAACATTTGCTAATAATCAAGCACCCAAACGTTGAAAGGGTAGCTAAGTTTGATTAATTGCAGGTTCAAAAATCTGCAAGGAGGAGTAAGGTTGCAGGAGGAGCAATCTGGATAATCGATAGTGGTTGTTCAAAACACATGACATGTGACAAGAACCTACTATCAGATTACGTGGAAAAACCAGGACCCCAGGTCACCTTTGGATGTAATTCTAAAGGATATACCAGAGGGTATGGAAACATCAAAGTTGGCAAGACTACTATCTCTAATGTCTCATACGTTGAGGGTCTTAGTCACAATCTGTTTTCTGTAAGTCAATTCTGTGCTAATGGTAATCAGATTGTTTTTGATACTAACAACTGTCTGGTGAAGAATAAGGAAGGAGATGAGATACTCCTTACCGGTAAATTGCAGGATAGACTATACATTGTCCAATGGACAAACCAGATCGAGACCTGCCTAGTCACCAAGACTGTATCAGAAACCAGCTGGTTATGGCATAAGAGATTGAATCACCTAAACTTCAAGACAATCAACAGGATTGCCAAAGAAAAGTTAGTAGAAGGACTACCAGATCAGGTGTATGATAAAGATCACATATGTGATGCTTGTCAAGCAGGAAAGCAGACCAGATCATTCTTTACAAGCAAAACAGCTCACTCAACATCAAGGACACTAGAGCTGTTGCACCTTGATCTGTTTGGACCAGTCAAACCTCTAAGCATCAATGGGAGAAAATACACATTGGTAATCATAGATGATTACTCAAGATTCACTTGGGTCATCTTTCTGCTGAAGAAGAAAGAGACTCTAGACAAGCTCCCTGATTTTCTACACAAAATCACCAAAAAGAAAGAAATGAGTATAACCTCTATCAGAACAGATCGAGGAACAGAATTTCTCAACCAGAAGATTGAAGCATATTGCAACAAGATGGGAATCACTCATCAAACATCTGCTGCTCGAACTCCTCAACAGAATGGAGTAGTTGAGAGAAGAAACAGATCACTAAAAGAAGCAGCTCGCACGATGCTTAATGCTACAAATCTACCAAAGAAATTCTGGGCAGAGGCTATCTACACTGCCTGTTATACTCAAAACAGATCATCCATCACACTCAGACATGGAAAGACTCCATATGAAATATGGAACAACAGAAAGCCTAAGATTTCCTACTTTAAAACTTTTGGCTGTTTATGTTACATACACAATAATGGGAAATCTCAGTTGAAAACTTTTGATAGCAAAACAGACCCTGGAATATTCTTAGGATATTCTGATGTCAGTAAAGCCTATCGAGTTTACAACAAGAATTCTCATATTGTGGAAGTAACACCCCATGTTGTATTTGATGAGTCTATTGTTGAGTACAGATCACCAGATGAAAAACAGATAGACAATCAGGTGACAACCAGAAGGATGAATGATCTATTACTGGAAGATGTTCTTATCTGGGATTCAAGAAGTGAAGATGAAGAAGTTATCACTCAACCCACTGCTGAGGAGATCATACAGCAAGGGGGAATACCATTAGCAAATCTGAATGAAAACAGATCATCAACAGAAGACAATGATACTATTACTACAAATGATGATCAACATCCAGAAGAAAATCCAGATGAGAATCCATTTCAAGCTATATCAACAGCACACCCTGAATTTGAGGAACCAACAGATCAACCTGATCCTGAGTTATCTGATGAAGAGATAACTAGGAGAAGAAGATGGATACAAGACCATCCATCAGAACAGATCGTTGGGAACCCATCAGATCGTGTGAAAACCAGAAGAATGCATGGAGAAAGTGCATTATTAAGTTGTTATCTATCTCGCTTGGAGCCATCTGATGCTTATGAAGCACTCCAAGATGCAGATTGGATAATAGCAATGCAAGAAGAACTCAATGAGTTCAAAAGAAATGAAGTCTGGTATCTCGTGGACAGACCCAGACACCAAGGTGTGATTGGTGTAAAGTGGGTGTTCAAAAACAAACGAGATGAGAATGGTGAAGTAGTCCGAAACAAAGCCAGATTAGTAGCTAAAGGCTATAATCAACAAGAAGGCATTGATTTCGATGAAACATTCGCCCTGTAGCCAGATTAGAAGCAATAAGGCTGTTTCTTGCGTATGCTGCTCACAAACGGTTCAAGGTGTACCAGATGGATGTCAAAAGTGCCTTCCTAAATGGTATCCTTGAAGAAGAAGTATATGTGGAACAGCCACCTGGATTTGAAGAAGCAGATCCAGATCAGAAAGTATACAGACTAGCAAAAGCAGTCTATGGTCTAAAACAAGCCCCTAGAGCTTGGTATGAGACCTTATCATCCTTCCTACTAGAATCTGGATTCAAAAGAGGATCTGTTGATAAGACTTTATTCATTATCAAAGTCAAAGAACATATTCTCTTGGTCCAGATCTATGTAGATGATATTATCTTTGGATCTCAATCTACCTATCTATGTGACAAATTTGCTGAACTTATGAAAAATAAGTATCTAATGTCCATGATGGGAGAAATGAGTTTCTTTTTAGGATTGCAGGTCAAGCAGCTACCAGATGGTATCTTCATCAATCAGACAAAATACATCAACGATCTGCTAGCCAAGTTTGGATTAAAAGACAGTAATCCAGTGAAAATCCCAATGCAGACTAATGGGAAAATTGGTCCAGATCCTGAAGGAAAACCAGCAAATGTTACACAATACAGAGGGATTATAGGTTCATTACTCTATCTAACTGCAAGTCGACCTGACATTACCTATGCAGTAGGAGTATGTGCTAGATATCAAGCAAATCCCAAAGAGTCTCATATGGAAGCAGCTAAGAAGATACTAAGATATCTAAAGGGAACAACCCATATAGGATTATGGTATCCATGTGAAGACAATTTTGAGCTATCTGGATATACAGATTCAGACTATGCTGGATGTAAACTGGACAGAAAGTCAACATCTGGTACATGTCAATTCTTAGGAAATAAACTTATTTCTTGGTTCTCAAAGAAACAGACATCAGTTGCCACTTCAACTACAGAGGCAGAATACATGGCAGCTGGAAGTTGTTGTGCACAAATACTGTGGTTGAGACAACAGCTTAAAGACTATGAGATCGATGTCAAGGAAATACCAATTTTCTGTGACAGCTCAAGTGCTATAGCAATTACACAAAACCCAGTGTTGCACACCAGATGCAAACATGTTGACGTGAGACATCACTTTATAAGAGACCATGTTGAAAGGAAACATGTACAGATTGAGAAGATACATACTGAAGTTCAGAGAGCAGATATCCTCACTAAAGCATTACCAGAAGAGAGATTTAAGATGCTCTGTGCAAAGCTAGGACTTCTAAATCTTGAAGATAAAACCAGATTGATCTAAACCAGACTGATCTGAGCAGATTGATCTAAATCAGATTGATCTAACCAGATTGATCTAACCAGATTGATCTAAACCAGATCATCATGACCCAGAGTGATAAAATCCAGATCACTAGAAATTCCAACAGGGAACTAACACCAGATCACTAACTCACATGTCAATACAGAATAAATAAATTCCAAACAAGAATTACCAAAAGAAAGCAACCAGACTGATCAAAGACAGAAGGCTAAACCAGAGAGTCTCAAGACCAGAAAGCCTCAGAGACAGAAGGCTATACCAGAAAGTCTCAAAACCAGCAAGTCTCAAAGACAGAAAGCTAAACCAGAGAGTTAGTCAACTTTAACAGAAAGTTGAACCAGAAAAGCTTCAACCAGAGAGATAAAAGAAGCTTTGAACAGAAAGTGGTTAACAAACAAACAGTTTGACCTCAACCAGATCACCTATTGACACGTGGATTAATATTTATTATTAATTATTCCATTACTTGGTTAAGGGGGAAAGGTCAACTGTATACAGCGACTAATTATCACTATTCTGACACTAAGATTTAAAGATCATCTATTTTTGATGATTGCATGCAGTAATTGGGAGACGTGATCGAGAAAAATATCTACCAAATCTAGAAAAAGAGAAATAAAAGATTGCATCAAAAACAACGCGCCATCACATAATCGTTCGATCATAGCGCGTGCATCATACGAAAAGGAGAGGCGACTATGGGTGGAAAACCTAGTACATGGAAAGGCGGGAAAGCTGAAAAAGGGAAGGATTTCTCAATATTTTATTACCTTTATTATCTTCTCTCTCGCTTATATAGATTGATAAGGCGTTTCGTGTATCACTCACACTTCCAAAATTTCACGAAACACTTAGAAAATTTTCCATCTCTCAAAAACCCTCTCTTGCAAAACTCTCACTCTCTAACAAAAATGGCTCCCAAATCGTCTGTATTTCTGGAACAAGCAAACTTTTTGAAACCTTATATTCACCAAGACCTTTTTGCGGTTCTTGATACCTTCGGGTTTCATAAACTGGAGAAGGCATTTGATCTTGTTCGTAAATGCAAAGGTTTCATATTTCGTTCTTAATTCGCTTTCAAATGTTTGAATGCTTTACTCTGTATCTATTTTCTTGTATGTGATCTCTGTAAAATACATAGAACTGCATAAACTGTTCTTGTGGCACTTATACTTCACTGATGGAAGGATAGTGCTCACATCTATATTATTATGTTCTTTGTAGGTTTCTACAAGATTATTTCTTCACATCCTGTGCACTTCCTACCGAAGGAAGTTGCTGCCTTCTACCTCTCATGGCAGGGAGAGAGAGGTGGTGAAGAAGCCACCATCAGGGTGAGCAAAGGAAATACTGTAAGCAACACACCTTACAACGTTATCAACCTCATCAATGCTGCTTACAAAGTAAAGGATGAGGGACTTGACCTTGGAGAGATTACTGCAGAACAGCTGCAAGAAGCTGTGGAAATGGTCATGATAGTCCCTATCCATTACACCAACAGAATGTTTGTTCGTGCACTTCTCGCGCCAGAGTTCAGAATCATTTTTGAATTCGTACAGCGAATTTTTCTGAACCACAACGGGTCCTACGACCAGGTCACTCCTGAAAAGTTCAGGATACTGGCTGCCGTGGTTCTTAATCTGCCAGTGAACTGGAGCAGAATTCTGTACGATCTGTTGGCAAAGGAGGCCAAAATGATCCTACACGTGAAAGACAGCTCTCCTGGAATTGAAGTTAAACGGAGCACACTTCGACACTCAACAAAGATCAGCTTTATGCTGGAATCTTTCTTTCCTCATCACCAGTGGGATACCACCGTCGAATTCAATACCAGACAGCATTTCCCAAAGGATCAGCATCAGCTGGAAATGTCAATGGGCATTTCAGCTAACTTGATTACCAGAGTTAAAGACTCAGTTGTCTATAATGCTCTGATGGAGATGGGAAGCTCAAATCCCATCTGGATTCCTCCTTCGGGTACAGCAGCCCAATCTACCAAATCAAAGGTCACTAAGGAGAAGCCATCCGAGAAAACTCCTTCTAAAAGAGTGACCAGGAGGACCAGCTCAGTCGAAACTGATACCTCTACTGCAGCCCAACCAAAACCTAAACGACGAAAGCTCCAAAAATTGGCTGAGACAGAGCAGAGCCAAGAACCAGCACAAGAAACTACATTCCCTCAACAGGAGGTTGAGGAAGAAAACATTGTAATGGTTGATGAACCAGAGGATGTAGAACCTTTGACCTCAGTACATCCAGAACAGATCAGGGATTTTTCCCCAGCTCATACTATAAGTTCATCATCTGCTGAGCCTCTAGAACAGATCAATGAGGAAAATGAAGAAGAAACTGAATCTTCTGATGAAGATGTGGAGAAGAACACAGCACGATCTGTTGTAAAATTGATTGAAGCAGAGGCTGACAGAGCGGTTCTGAATATATTCCCAGGCATCCAGCTCACACCAGAGAGCTATGATGCAGCTAAACGAGTCAAACTGCTCCTGTTGGTCAAGGACAAGGAATTTTATGTGTTGGATGCACTGCTGAAAATCAGACCAATAGACCAGCTCAAGGCAGAGGAAGCCACACTGCTCAACATTTTTGAAGTTTCATCTGTGGCAGAACTAAGAGAAAGCTATCCACAGTCCATTCTGGCAATTGCCCAGCTCGAAGCTCAGAAGTTAAAGATAAACTTGAGAGAAATCTATGAGAAAGCTGGCAAGCTGGACTTCTACGACAGCATGGTTGATGAAGACGAACCTGAGCTTCCATCTGATGCTCATCAACCGGATGCAGCACAAAAAGAACCTACACCAGATCAGGTCATAAATGAGCAGATCTCTACTCCACCAGCACCTACTGTGAGCGAATCAGACAAGGATGAGTTTATTGGACAGAACATAGGAGGCGAGCTTACCAATGATATCATCACCCCTGGTGTTGCAGCCGCCCAGAACGTCCATGTACAGACCTTCACCTTGGAGGATATATTGATGGACCAGCATCAATCCCTATCTAACCCTCAAATCAGAGATCTTATCTCCAAGAAGGTGGATCAGTATATGTATGGCACGCTGACCACTGTCCAAGATGAAGCCACACGCATTCTGACCGAATTCAATGACCATCTGCAATCTCATGTCAACCAGGTCGATACTGATCTGAGGCGCATCTGTCGCTTGAAACTTGAGGAGATTAGCAAGAAAATGGATGATGACAGAGCTGCTGCTGAGGCACGCAAAGCTCAGATCGATCAGAGCTTGTCTACCACAGAACTCAGAGTACAGGAGATGTACAGAGTTGTCACAAATTTTGCTGCCAAAGAGAAGGACATGGTACATACCATTGTCAAGGAGCAGACCGATGGTCTTACAGCAGACATCGTCAAAGAAGCAAATGCATATACAAGATCACTGCTCCGACAGTTCGAAACAGACGGCAAAAACTTTGTGGAGAGGAAGTTACTTGATCTGCAATATCCCACATCCTCTCTAATCAAATCTTACTTTGATGAGACAGCAGACATCAAAGCAGCTCAAGAGGAGGTTAAATCCGATCTGGTCAACACACAGGCCTCATTTCAGAAACAGATCAATGACTCCAACCTCAACATCACAGCATTGCTGTCTAGCAGAATTGAAACAGACAAGGAGGTTGCAGAGCTGAAGAGTGAGGTCACTTCCCTCAAGACATTCATTCAATCTTTTATTGATGATGTCGAAAAGGGGGAAGGTATTGCAAAGAAAAAGCTACCAGCTGCACAAACAAAGAAGAAAGAGAAGGCAGCTGAGAATTTGAAGAAGAGCTTATCTGGTTCTGGTACATCCACTGCAAAGAAACCAGCAAGCTCTCCTTCCTTCCAAGCTCAGAAAACATTTTCACCGACCAGATCAAGTCAGTCTTCCAAGAAAAAGAAGAAAGCAGGATCCAGCTGGTTCTCATCTGCTCCCATTCGCAAAACTTTGATAAAACAGGGAGAGACCAACTGGGTCCCAGATCACTTGAAGGAAGGATATGAAGGTCTGAAGTATGGTTTTATAATGTGTCGGTATTTTTTGAAAGAACCTCTGTACTGTGAGGGGACTCCAAACGAAGCATTCGATCTATACCTAGAGCAGAACGATGCTAAAGACTTGGTGGGAGAGATCAGAGCCGCTGCTGCCAAAGCCCAAGTCCAGATCACTGCTCCAGAAAGGGAGTTCAGGACCTGTCCCACAATTCCCGGGACAGACCTCCCTGACAAAACTTTTCTGCTAAACTTCATCAACCAGTTAGCAGAAAACAGAGGATATAAAGTGGATGCTGAAGATCCAGATTACATACGAGTAAGAGAGGGAGTGTATGAGAGCGTACAACTCATATCAGATGAGACAAGAGCAAAACTGAAGAAACAACAGGAGGAGATGAGAAAGAGCAGATAGCTTTTCATTTTCTATCTTTTATGATCTGTTCTGTCTATTTTGTAAAACTCTCTTTTTGACTCTATATATATAAATCCAGTTTGAGTTTCTGATGACAACACTTTATTGTCCAGAACACATATAAAATACTCCTTAAACGTTATAAACTTAATAACGTAATCTGATCAAACTGGAAAACCAGACCAGACCAATCTGTATTAACTGATAGGACTCTTTTTGTAAAGTGTGGTTTCGACATCATCAACAAGGGGGAAATTGTTGGGAACCCTATAGATTAGTGTTGATGATGGTTTCTCGAAACACACTTAGCTGGTCTGTATGTTAAACTGTTCCCCGTGTAAAACCAGATTACTATAGATCTAGTGATTTCTGTTTTGGAACAGACTAGGAGATGACTTAGAATGTAAAGGATATATTCCTATAGAAGTCATTCTCAACTCAGAATAGGATGAAGGTCAAGATTTCACGCTCAGAAGAATCGATCTGCTGTAACAGACAGCGACCAGATCGATGACCAGATCGATGTCTACAGCGAAGAACCAGAGCGATTGAGTCATCAAGCCATTTGCTGACATCATCCTACGCGTCATATACACTTGCCATGTCAAGATCAAGGTCCATCCAACAGGGTTTGGAAAGATGATCTACGATCTAAACATATAAGGAAAGAGACCGTTAACAATCTGATTTCCATAAATCATAGATTGGGTCAACTTTTCCCATATGGCAAGAACAGATATGATGGAAACCATTGATTGGCAATATACCATCTATCTCACGCCAATCAACAAACGGCTAGAATTTAAAATTCAAAGCCTATATAGTTGAAGACTTCAATCTGGAATAAGTGACAACAAGAAGAGAACACACGCGAGCTATACTGTAATTCACCTTCAAAGTTTCTGCATTCCAGACTTAGAGCTTCAACATTCTGTGATTCTACATCACACCAACCACCTCGATTCAAGTCTGTCTTGTCGAGTGAAAGGAGATCACCCTGCTAGCTAGTAGTTTTCTAGTGGTAACGTAGAGGTAATCTGTTGTAAAGGGACACGACCCTTCATTCGTGCATAAGTATCAATCTAGTTGTGATCGGTACTTGTGACTCGTTCTCCACGAGTATAAAGAAGCAGAGTATCCTAGTAGTGGATAATCTGGTCTAGGTTTGACCAGATCGTGGACGTAGGGAATTCCCGAACCACGTTAAACATCGTGTGCTTTACTTTTCTGCATTCTTATTATCTGTTGTTTATTATCCTAACCTTCTGCACTATCATATAAGCTGCATTCTCAATCAATCTGCTTAAACGATCTGATTAATTCCTTAAGGTTTTCTAAACAAGAGCAATCATTAATCCACCATTATTCCGCACTCACTCTACACTCAAGAGGTAATAAGATCACTCTTATTATCTGTTAGGTGTTTTACTCTTAAGAATAATCTGCTTGGACAAAACCAGATACTGATCTGTATATCAATCTGGTCAGTCATTTCAAGCAATTTCTTATACAGAATAGCTTGAGCTCTCATATAAATTGTCAAGTAAACTGAAAAGTTAGTGTTTGGTGTATTCCCCCCCCCCCCATACACCAAACCTTGCTCTTTCGGGACCAACAAGTGGTATCAGAGCAGTGGTTCAAACTGACCATTGTTTTGTTTCACAAGGTTAAAACCTGCGTGGTCTACTTGAATAGATCTAGGAAAACCTTTTTCATACACGTGCATACTATCTGTTATGGAATCATCTGTGATCAGGGCTTGCGAAGAATTCTCTATCCAAGGATATAGAGAATGGAGTTTCAGAATCAAAATGTGTCTCAAGGCACATCACTGCTTGATGTGGAAAGTAATCGAAGAAGGACCATTAGCAATCACTGAAGAGACCACTCGTATCACAGATACAGGAGTAGTTAAAGAAACCGTCCTAAAAGATCCAAGAAAATATACCTCCGAAGAAAGAAGAGAGGCAAATCTTGATGATTTTGCCAAAGGGATCATTTCCAGCACGGTCAAAGGCGTACATCAGGCCAAGATCCAAGATCTTGATACAGCCAAAGAGATGTGGGAAGCCTTGAGAGACCTGGCGCTTGGATCTGAAGTGATGATCGAGAACAAACTGTCTCTAGCTTGCAACAAATATGATGAATTCAAAATGAAACCAGGCGAGACAATAGAACAGATGAAGATGAGATTCACTGGAATTCTCCTAGAGATATCTGCGTTCAAAAAGAATAAGTATACTCAAAGGGAGAAGAACATGAAAGTTCTTAGAGCTCTTCCACCAAGCTGGGAGATCTACGCTGCAATGCAACCCCTAAGAGCAGATTTCAATGATCTGTCTACTGAAGCCTTATTTGATCATCTCGAAGGTCATGAATGTGACATTCAAAGAATTCGAGGACCAGATCATCTGTCCAAAAAGGCAGAAAGCAGTTCAAAGAAGGACAAAGAGGTAGCCTTCAAAGCGAAGAGCAAACCAGATGATCCTTCTGAGTCTGCTACTCTAGACGAAGAGAAAGGCTATGACAAACTCTTAAAAGAATTTGCTATGATAGCTAAACGCATGGACAAGATGGAAACCAGATCAAAGAAATTCAGACGCTTCTACAAAGATAACAAGAGGAACTTCAACAGGAATTATAACAATGATCGATCAGATGACAAGAATGAATCTAAACAGCAGACTACTAAAACAACAAAGACCTCTAACTCTGCAGATTACGCTTGTTTTGAATGTGGCAGATCAGGTCACTTCAAAACAGATTGTCCTAATCTGTCCAGAAGCCAAAGAGAGGAATTAAGAGCTAAAAGAGATCGAAAGCTCAAAAATGAGCGAAAAGCCATGATAGCTGAACAAAACTCAAGCAGCTCAAGTCATTTCTCAGACAGTTCATCAGAAAATGATGAGGCTTTCATTGCTGACGATGAAGAAAGCTGGAGTGAATGTTTTGTAGGCTTAGACAACGGTCTAGATGAAGTCGAGGTAAATTCATGCTATTCAAATTCTTCAAATAGTAATAATGATCTTAAACAAGAAAGTGAAGATCAAGCAGAATACTCATGGAAAGAAATAGACGAAATGTTCCAAAGCTACTCTAGCATCAAAAGACTGTTCAAAGAAGTAGTTGAAGAGAATGACAGATTAAAGAAGATTGAGCAGACTCTAAGCACAGCAAACACTAAGTTTGTTGCCAAAATTACTGATCTGGAAGAGCAGATCAAGAGCAAAGACAGTGAGATCCACTCACTTAATTCAAAAGTCAAGGATCTGGTTATCAGAAATAATGTTGCTGAAGAAAAGATCAAGAAAGGAAAGGAAATGATATACAAGAGTGATGAGCGTGCCAAGCTGCTAATCAATATGCAACAAAAGGGCACATCTGGTTTGGGATATTCAGGTCACTCAGAAAAATCCTCAGGAACTATAAGCTTCGTACCAGAAAGGAAGAAGATACCAGATCAAGTGAAAGACTTGAAAAACAAGAAAGGTTATCCTCAAAAGATGATCATAAAAGATGCAAAGAATAGGCAATATCATCAAACAAGGGGACAACCAGCTTACTACACAGAAACAGAACATTATCAAAGAGCAGATGTCAACAGGACAAAAACTGTCAACAAGACAGTACATACAAAGAAAGGGTTGAAGAAGGATGAAATGAAAAGATACCATCCATCTGAAATCCACTCAGTAACTAAAGTTGACAATGATGGAAATACTATTACCTGCTATATTTCTGTTCCTAACCCTAAAATGTTCTGGATTCGAAAAGGAACATTTGCTAATAATCAAGCACCCAAACGTTGAAAGGGTAGCTAAGTTTGATTAATTGCAGGTTCAAAAATCTGCAAGGAGGAGTAAGGTTGCAGGAGGAGCAATCTGGATAATCGATAGTGGTTGTTCAAAACACATGACATGTGACAAGAACCTACTATCAGATTACGTGGAAAAACCAGGACCCCAGGTCACCTTTGGATGTAATTCTAAAGGATATACCAGAGGGTATGGAAACATCAAAGTTGGCAAGACTACTATCTCTAATGTCTCATACGTTGAGGGTCTTAGTCACAATCTGTTTTCTGTAAGTCAATTCTGTGCTAATGGTAATCAGATTGTTTTTGATACTAACAACTGTCTGGTGAAGAATAAGGAAGGAGATGAGATACTCCTTACCGGTAAATTGCAGGATAGACTATACATTGTCCAATGGACAAACCAGATCGAGACCTGCCTAGTCACCAAGACTGTATCAGAAACCAGCTGGTTATGGCATAAGAGATTGAATCACCTAAACTTCAAGACAATCAACAGGATTGCCAAAGAAAAGTTAGTAGAAGGACTACCAGATCAGGTGTATGATAAAGATCACATATGTGATGCTTGTCAAGCAGGAAAGCAGACCAGATCATTCTTTACAAGCAAAACAGCTCACTCAACATCAAGGACACTAGAGCTGTTGCACCTTGATCTGTTTGGACCAGTCAAACCTCTAAGCATCAATGGGAGAAAATACACATTGGTAATCATAGATGATTACTCAAGATTCACTTGGGTCATCTTTCTGCTGAAGAAGAAAGAGACTCTAGACAAGCTCCCTGATTTTCTACACAAAATCACCAAAAAGAAAGAAATGAGTATAACCTCTATCAGAACAGATCGAGGAACAGAATTTCTCAACCAGAAGATTGAAGCATATTGCAACAAGATGGGAATCACTCATCAAACATCTGCTGCTCGAACTCCTCAACAGAATGGAGTAGTTGAGAGAAGAAACAGATCACTAAAAGAAGCAGCTCGCACGATGCTTAATGCTACAAATCTACCAAAGAAATTCTGGGCAGAGGCTATCTACACTGCCTGTTATACTCAAAACAGATCATCCATCACACTCAGACATGGAAAGACTCCATATGAAATATGGAACAACAGAAAGCCTAAGATTTCCTACTTTAAAACTTTTGGCTGTTTATGTTACATACACAATAATGGGAAATCTCAGTTGAAAACTTTTGATAGCAAAACAGACCCTGGAATATTCTTAGGATATTCTGATGTCAGTAAAGCCTATCGAGTTTACAACAAGAATTCTCATATTGTGGAAGTAACACCCCATGTTGTATTTGATGAGTCTATTGTTGAGTACAGATCACCAGATGAAAAACAGATAGACAATCAGGTGACAACCAGAAGGATGAATGATCTATTACTGGAAGATGTTCTTATCTGGGATTCAAGAAGTGAAGATGAAGAAGTTATCACTCAACCCACTGCTGAGGAGATCATACAGCAAGGGGGAATACCATTAGCAAATCTGAATGAAAACAGATCATCAACAGAAGACAATGATACTATTACTACAAATGATGATCAACATCCAGAAGAAAATCCAGATGAGAATCCATTTCAAGCTATATCAACAGCACACCCTGAATTTGAGGAACCAACAGATCAACCTGATCCTGAGTTATCTGATGAAGAGATAACTAGGAGAAGAAGATGGATACAAGACCATCCATCAGAACAGATCGTTGGGAACCCATCAGATCGTGTGAAAACCAGAAGAATGCATGGAGAAAGTGCATTATTAAGTTGTTATCTATCTCGCTTGGAGCCATCTGATGCTTATGAAGCACTCCAAGATGCAGATTGGATAATAGCAATGCAAGAAGAACTCAATGAGTTCAAAAGAAATGAAGTCTGGTATCTCGTGGACAGACCCAGACACCAAGGTGTGATTGGTGTAAAGTGGGTGTTCAAAAACAAACGAGATGAGAATGGTGAAGTAGTCCGAAACAAAGCCAGATTAGTAGCTAAAGGCTATAATCAACAAGAAGGCATTGATTTCGATGAAACATTCGCCCTGTAGCCAGATTAGAAGCAATAAGGCTGTTTCTTGCGTATGCTGCTCACAAACGGTTCAAGGTGTACCAGATGGATGTCAAAAGTGCCTTCCTAAATGGTATCCTTGAAGAAGAAGTATATGTGGAACAGCCACCTGGATTTGAAGAAGCAGATCCAGATCAGAAAGTATACAGACTAGCAAAAGCAGTCTATGGTCTAAAACAAGCCCCTAGAGCTTGGTATGAGACCTTATCATCCTTCCTACTAGAATCTGGATTCAAAAGAGGATCTGTTGATAAGACTTTATTCATTATCAAAGTCAAAGAACATATTCTCTTGGTCCAGATCTATGTAGATGATATTATCTTTGGATCTCAATCTACCTATCTATGTGACAAATTTGCTGAACTTATGAAAAATAAGTATCTAATGTCCATGATGGGAGAAATGAGTTTCTTTTTAGGATTGCAGGTCAAGCAGCTACCAGATGGTATCTTCATCAATCAGACAAAATACATCAACGATCTGCTAGCCAAGTTTGGATTAAAAGACAGTAATCCAGTGAAAATCCCAATGCAGACTAATGGGAAAATTGGTCCAGATCCTGAAGGAAAACCAGCAAATGTTACACAATACAGAGGGATTATAGGTTCATTACTCTATCTAACTGCAAGTCGACCTGACATTACCTATGCAGTAGGAGTATGTGCTAGATATCAAGCAAATCCCAAAGAGTCTCATATGGAAGCAGCTAAGAAGATACTAAGATATCTAAAGGGAACAACCCATATAGGATTATGGTATCCATGTGAAGACAATTTTGAGCTATCTGGATATACAGATTCAGACTATGCTGGATGTAAACTGGACAGAAAGTCAACATCTGGTACATGTCAATTCTTAGGAAATAAACTTATTTCTTGGTTCTCAAAGAAACAGACATCAGTTGCCACTTCAACTACAGAGGCAGAATACATGGCAGCTGGAAGTTGTTGTGCACAAATACTGTGGTTGAGACAACAGCTTAAAGACTATGAGATCGATGTCAAGGAAATACCAATTTTCTGTGACAGCTCAAGTGCTATAGCAATTACACAAAACCCAGTGTTGCACACCAGATGCAAACATGTTGACGTGAGACATCACTTTATAAGAGACCATGTTGAAAGGAAACATGTACAGATTGAGAAGATACATACTGAAGTTCAGAGAGCAGATATCCTCACTAAAGCATTACCAGAAGAGAGATTTAAGATGCTCTGTGCAAAGCTAGGACTTCTAAATCTTGAAGATAAAACCAGATTGATCTAAACCAGACTGATCTGAGCAGATTGATCTAAATCAGATTGATCTAACCAGATTGATCTAACCAGATTGATCTAAACCAGATCATCATGACCCAGAGTGATAAAATCCAGATCACTAGAAATTCCAACAGGGAACTAACACCAGATCACTAACTCACATGTCAATACAGAATAAATAAATTCCAAACAAGAATTACCAAAAGAAAGCAACCAGACTGATCAAAGACAGAAGGCTAAACCAGAGAGTCTCAAGACCAGAAAGCCTCAGAGACAGAAGGCTATACCAGAAAGTCTCAAAACCAGCAAGTCTCAAAGACAGAAAGCTAAACCAGAGAGTTAGTCAACTTTAACAGAAAGTTGAACCAGAAAAGCTTCAACCAGAGAGATAAAAGAAGCTTTGAACAGAAAGTGGTTAACAAACAAACAGTTTGACCTCAACCAGATCACCTATTGACACGTGGATTAATATTTATTATTAATTATTCCATTACTTGGTTAAGGGGGAAAGGTCAACTGTATACAGCGACTAATTATCACTATTCTGACACTAAGATTTAAAGATCATCTATTTTTGATGATTGCATGCAGTAATTGGGAGACGTGATCGAGAAAAATATCTACCAAATCTAGAAAAAGAGAAATAAAAGATTGCATCAAAAACAACGCGCCATCACATAAT